>JAMQGT020003929.1:0-84028 GCA_024447675.2 Pterophyllum scalare
AGAAGCCTGGCATGACCACTTAATCCTACTCAGTCCCCACTCTCCACACTACAACGCTCTGCACTCACTGTTTGCCCTCACTGCCTCTTCTCCGCCCCACTTCTTTTTCTCCTCTAATCCCCCCTTTTCTCTCTCCACCCCAGCTTTTTTTTTTTTTTACTTTTACCTCCTCTACTTTCTCTGACCTGTCATCTCACCATCTGATCTCATCTGCTCCTTCTTATAAGGTCATCTTTCTGCTGCTGCATTTTCTCAGGGAGTGAGGGCAGCGAGAGGCCCTTTCTCTTTGATTCATCGTATCCATCGGTAGGTGAAGGGCCTGGGTGTGTGAGGTGACACACTGGATTAGGGGGTTGCATTCAGTCTAGATGTGGGGTCATCCACAGGGGGTTCTCGGGGGCCACTTTGCGGATTGTCACCCACTGATCTGTCATGGCCAGCCAAAACACATTTCAAAGCCCTTTTGATCCACCCCAACATTCTCCACAGGCAACACACTCATATGCATGTACAAGCACATTCATGCAAACCTTTAACTGGGTCAGCTGGAGTTCTGGAAGCCAATTTCACAACACCATCACACAGTCCAGCCACTGTATTCTTCTGCAAACTTTCAATGATAAAGAAATGCCATCCCCGTGTAGAGAAAAGTATCCCCTAATAAGAACTGTGCCCTACAGAACCTGTTGGAGTACAAGCATGAAGACAGACAAAGGTTTTTGGTAATTTGTTTAAAGAAGCATTGATAATAAGGCTAATATCAAATATGCAGACTGCTTCCCAGAAACTTTCACAGTGCTGTTTTGCCATGGCCATTGTGAATGAGCTGTTGCATTATGGAGGGATCTCTTTCACAAACTTACAACATACCTAACCATCGTTACAGCTGTAAGAGCCTCAAACTCAAAAGTTTTATGTCCTATTATCTTTTTCCAGCATAATGTCTGGTCCAAAAATGTACCTGCTTGACAAAAGTGCTTTCTTATTTCATATATACGTTCACACAATTACTGATCATTGCATTCACCAGTTTAAACCAAACACTGCAGCAGAAATAACCATAAAACTCAGCAGATCCCAACTTCATATAAGACAGGTGAATACCAAGAACAACACCATGACTCGCATTTTGCTTATGTACAAAAGTTGCCTTGAATGCCATAATTTCTCCCATTTTGAATAACCTGCAACACAAAACACACACAAATGTAACTGTGTGAAAGGGGGCTGTCATGCTTATGAGTTTTATGCTGTAAGGAGTTCATTGTTTAATCTAACCTCACTAAATGCATGTCTTTGGACTGTGGGAGGAAGCCAGGGTACCTGGAGCAAACCCACTCAGTAACAGGGAGAGCAAACTCCACACAGAAAGGTCCCGGCCAAGGCGGAATTGAACCCAGGACCTGCTTAATATGAGACAGCAGTGCTAACCACCACACCACCGTGCGGCTCCCGAGCTGAAATCTCTGGGGAAATTCTGCAACAGCAAATATTGTAGTTGACATGTTCCAGTTGTTCCAGTTATCTTTAAGAGTTGTTATTCGGAGGATCTAGGAGCAATAGGATTTATTCCATGAAGTCATCAGCTCAGAGCAGAGAACAGTGCTGTGTGCCACTGTCTTTCTGAACTTACTGAGCTTTTATAATACCAATCCAGGCGTGTACTGACTTCTTCCCTCTACCTTCACTCTTCCTCTTCATAGTCTCCATATTATGCCATTAGTACTTCTCTGTTCTGAATCCAGTCTAAAGGTGAGCACATTACATGCAGTGGGCATGAGAGCCTTTTGCCTCAGTCCATCCATTTTACACCTCATCTCGTGCCTTCTGCCGTTGGCTGCTGAGGAAGCTCGAATCCAAATGGAGAGCGAGGGTCGTGTGCTCATTTATACTCATGATCATTTTCATATATTTGCAGGTATGTTGCAGCTTTCTGGTATATAAAAATGGTTGAACGTGAATCAGTTCAACTGTGTAGAGTAGAAAAAAATGTATATCTAGTTAATATATGGTTCTATTTGTTCATATTTCTGGATGCCCACTATCTCTGTGTTTGGTGTGTATTTTAAGCTTGTCCATGTTTGCTATGATGCGTGTGCGTGTGTATAGTGTGGCTTAAAAGGGCCCCGGCATACTTAAAGGTGCATTACAGGTCTCAAGCTAATCCGTAGTGATAGCTAAAGTGCTCTGTGTCGTCCACATGAGACTGTGTATGTGTGTGTGTGTGGTTGTGTGTGTGTGTGTGCATGCGTGCGTGTGTTTGTGAGGTCCAGTTTTTTCGGGGAGGGCATTACACAGAAGACAGCGTAAGATGTGACCACCTTACACATTATTCAGCATAAATTTTGTATCGGGCCAGAAGTCTCCCGGTCTTCATATGCACAAAGGATGGAGTAAGAGATGAAGGCTAGGAGAGAGGGAGTGAGAGTTCATGGGAGGGAATGAAGCAGAGCGGCAGGGGGATAAAAAGGATGGACAGGAGGAGGATGTTAGGAAAAGATTAAGCGAGACCGAGGAGGAAAATAGGAATAGGTTGAAAGTTAGAGAAAATGTGATAAGATGACGGCAAGAGGCCCCAGTGTCCTGGTGAAGAAGAAGGTAGTGGTGTAGTCAGAGACGGAGGTGAGGAGAGTGGATGAAAAGCAGCCTTATTGTATGTCTTTATGTTTCCGGCTTTTTTATGCAGACTGGCATGCTTGTTTTTCTCCTTAATCATTCTTTCGGCTCCTGTTTGTTAAGTGCCTGTTGTAAACACTGCCATGACTCCCTCTGAAGGTGTGCGTGCACCAATGACACACTTGCACAGACGATGTATGTACTGTATGTGCTGTATATTTGCCTTTGACTTTGAGATGTTTACAGTTTGTGCTTATGTAGTGCACATGAGGTTTGTGTGCATATTCGATGTGCATTTGCATGTGTATATACAGAGATGGGGTGTATACATTGCGTATTTAGAGTACTGTATAACTATATTATTGCAAGCAACATGCTCGTAGGACAGTCGGTTCTTTCCCTTATCTTCACTCTCCTATAAATCGAGATTGTTGTACTGTGCAGTATACAGTAACCCAATAAGCAATGCAACATATTGCAGCACATCAAACACTCCAAATTAATAATGAACGATTAAGTGGTGGTCTGACACTATCTTAAAGCTTTAGTTTAGTAATGTTTTTAAAATTAAGAGGCACTTGAGCATCTCAGTGACAAAAGTACAATTTACTAGTGTTTTATCATTGAATTTGCTAACATCAAAACCTAATCGGATGATCTATGCCAAATGAGTTCCATCAAATACATTCTACTGTGTTACAAAAGGAAGTTTTTCAGCGTAACAAGCCCACCAGCCCAACCCTACAACAACACATTATATGAGACACCTTCACCTGAGACACCTGTGCTAAGCTAGTGTCCTTCTTGAATTCCTCATCAGTCACTGAAAATGAAAAGTGAATTTATTTAGCACTCTGAGTATGACGAACACAACTAAGTGCTACAGAGAGAGAAACAAAAAATACTGAAAGAATTTTAAAAATCCAATTAGAACAAAAGCTAAACAGGAAAAAGATCAGAAAATTAACCTCAGATCATAAAAAAGCAAACAAATCAAAGGGAAATCACGACAAGGATAGTGAAACACAGTCACATATCAAACTTTCATAAATCTTATGTCTAAAAAAATTTGTTTTATGAAGACACTTCAAGACAGTGAGGATGTTGTCAGCCTGATTCTAATGGGCAGACTCTTCCGCAGTTTGGGAGTGCTAATGGCAGAATATGGGCCCCATCCTAAAGGGAGGTTTGCAAACAACTAGGTCACCAAGAGCAGTTGTGGCTTTACTCTTGACATGACATATAACGAATGGAGATCTATTAGATGCACAGACTCGGTTCAACCCTTCAATTGGTAGCAGAAGAAAGTCTTCACATGTAGACTAACTTCAGTCAGTAACAGCAACAAAAAAAAAAAGAATTCCTCTGAAAATCATCAGGTACGAGGACCGGACGGAAAACGATTGAACAATGTCCAAAGACTTTCTGAAAGCCTGCAGAACGATGTATACTGATCTTTGCAGATGCTGTTTTAGGTGTTGGCTAATGTTACACTGCTGTTATATATGGTACACATACTGTATATATGTGCAAATGGTAAATGGACTAGTTCAGTTTGCTAAATGAGAACATACAGTGTGTGTGGTGTGTGTGTGTGTGTGTGTGTGTGTGTGTGTGTGTGTGTGTGTGTGTGTGTGTGTGTGTGTGTGCAGGGACTGGACTGTGAAGGTAAGCCCGGGATGCAGCTGTGGTGGAGACCTATTTTAATTCTTAACTAGAAGATCATGATTTATTAATTCACATTTGAAATAACAATTACCATGTCAGAAGGGATCAGGCCAAAGCCTTAATTGCAATGGAAAACACACTTAATATGGAACTTGCCCAAACTAAAGTACATGCATGGCATTCCCAACAGGCCCAAGATGACATCTCTCTTTCTCCATCTGTGACTGTGCATTATACAGTATGTATGTAAATCTGACCATGAATGTCAGTGCAGTTCCTGCATCCAGTGGTGCTCACGTGTATTGAGGACAGATTCATCCGAACATAAACTTCTTTAAAACACTGCTGTAGTGATTTCTATGTCACTGCAAACCTTTCCTCTGACTCTAACTCAAGTCTTTGGTCCATGCTCTGACTGCATTACTCATAAAGGTATCCACGAAGATGCATATAGATAAAAGGGCCATGCTTGGCGGTTTATAGACTTGCTTCATATCTCATACTTACAGTTGTGTGCTGTGTTCTACTCACACATTCATCTTTTGCTTTTTATTTGAATGTAGAACTACTAGGATGAGGAAATGTCTCATTTGGGCCATTTAGTTAGCGTTCATCTTTACAAGGATTACCAACTATCACTTAGCAGCTCTTGAACGACTATTTCCTTGTACAGCCTTAGTGCATGGTTGCTAATGGCATGTGTAATGAGGCTGACCCGTAGGCCCTGTCTAATTTGAAGAGCCTGTTAAGCGACTCACTGATTTTAAAGGTAATCTTTAAAAGCCACGTAAAGCTTGGAGAAAGTTGTTGGGAGGTGTTTGAGAGCAGGGAGTTAGAGATGTGGCGCTTTTAAAGAGTTGGAGAAGAGCCGCCACAGTGAGACTTTTCAATGACTTGCTTTTTATGTATCGTAGGTTTGTATTATCCATACTCTGTCAAAGAGGGCACAAAGAGGAATGTCTCCACTTTAAATAAAAAAAGTGTTTTTGTGTGTGTGTGTGTGTGTGTGTGTCTGCTTGCTTTTCTGTCACTCGCTCCAACACTCAAATATCCCCTTTCCTTTTCTCATAACTCTTTTTTTCTGTCTCTCCTCTGTCTGTACTTCTGAAGGAATTCTCCATCCATCTAATTCCCCTCCTGGTTCTTTTATATTGAGGCTGGGCCGTGCTCGTATTCCATGTCAAAGGCTTTCTCTTTTATTGAACATCAAATCCTCTGTGTCTCGCCTGGCGCTCTCTTCTCCCTGCTTGGCACCATGCATATTCAGGAGCCGGCGGCCGTGCTATAAGGCCGGCTAGCCCTCCAAAATCTGCGATTGTGGGCATTAGTGCTGCAATAACACTACATGAATAGCCAGCACGCTCTATATTTAGGTGTTAAGTCGACCGTGTTGTAGCCAAGATTGAGGGTGCAGGATGGAAGTGGGTGGGGAGAAGCATACTTTCTCCTTTCTGGTGATATTCTCTGTTTAATTCTCTCTGTGTGTTTCAGAGGCCTTCTCAGTTGGCTCTGAAGGCGGCACTTGGTGTCCAAAAGTTTCAGCAAAGCTTGGGATGCTTTGCTGTAAGGAACTGCCCCACTGTGACACTTTGCATACTGATTTAAGCTCTACTGCTGACTTCAGAGAGAGAGAGAAAAAAGGAAAGACATGACTGCTGTGAACTGGAATCTAATATGCTTGTCTCACTGTGTTAAAAATAAAAAGGCAGTGGCGTTAATAGAGGCAAAGAGGAGTCAGTTGCTTCTCTGCCTTTATTTATGTATTCATGTAAAATTTGGTTTAAATTTCTAGTAAGCACCTGTCAGGTATGTTGCTCCAACAACTCTGGGGAACTTGCTACAGTCCAATGTATATTTCACCTGTACTTTGCACTTTGTACAAAGTTACGTTGCAAATATAGCTTATTTGAATACTATTTAGTGACTTTTTAAAAAATAATTATCTTTACATGTATGGTTACAATTCAAAAGGAAGTTGTCGTTGGCTAACACCTTTATCTTCTGTAGCGCAGTTGTACTACCATTTAAAGAAATAATGTTTCAAAAGGAGAAAGAAGGCTGAGGTAACCGTATCCAATTAAAGATAGCACGACACTTTTCAAATTTACACACTTTACAAGAAGGTGCACGGTGAACAAGGAAGTGTGCTAACAGTTGCATCCAAATTGAGACACACTATGTATACAGATGAGTGGGAGGAGTTCATTGTGGTATTACATTTGAAAATAATTTAGGCAAGCAAAAAATAAGTACAAATACTCAAAGAGACAAATTTTGTATCTTTTAATACACTTCACAATAAAAAAAATGGCAAAGCAGCCATACCTTTATTTATGCATAGCATTAAGCATCAAAGAGACCAAAAAAATATTCTGTACTACAATGGAAAAAATGTTTATTTCAGCTATATTGATAAACCAGTTTAACATCGACATGTTGATTCTGACTGACGTGCTCCTTCCAAGGAGCTGGACTTCCCCACTGGCTTCACTTTAAGCCCGAGAGGCTTCCTTTTGGTGGCCATATCCCAAATTAAACTGACATTGGTTTAAAGTTTTGGTACTTATAAAAAAAATGTCCTTAAATATTTGGAATGCCAGATGATGTCACAGACTACACGTCAGTAAAACTGTCTCTTTCCTGTCCGGTGTATTTTACTATCTCTCTGCTTATTCTACAAGTTTCTCGTGTCAAAATATTGTTGCAGTCTGTTCCTACTGTTTTCTGGCGTCCCTTCAAGTCTCATCTCCTCTGATGCAAACTGCAGAGAGAGAGAGAGCGAGAGAGAGCAGCTACCATAAGGTGAACCGGACCTGACTGGGAATGAAGGGAATCCTGTGATCAGTCGAGGAATGAAAACAAGCAGGGCTAGAAATAGTGGGGGGTGGACACAAAGTACATCTGAGAGCAGAATGAATATGAGAATGGGATTAAACAAGATTAGGCAAGTGTGGTGATGATGGTGGTGGTGGTGGTTGGAGGGGTTAAGGAAGAAGAAGTGAAGGAAGGCAAAAAAAAAAAGAAGGATGAATCTGATGAAGAAGCCTAAGGGTTAAGAGATTAAATAGGGAAGCTGGGAGAGGAGGAGGAGATAATTGTAGTGAAGAAAAGGAGTGAATAGCAGAAAATAAGGCAGGCAGCGTAGGTAAATGTTGATAGAAGTTCAAAATGACAGAAGGCACAATGATATGAAGTGAGGAAGGTGAAAATGATAGTGAGGCTACAGAGGAAGAAGGAGGAAAGACAGGGCAGCAATGGGAAGGACAAAAGAAGCAAAAAATGAATGGATGCTAAAAACAGTAGAAGAGGGCTGGGAACAAGGACCAGAGGGTAGAGTGGGAGAGAGGTTTATATAGAAAGGATGGGAAAAAATGAATGAACATGACAGTATGGAGAAAAATGGCAAAAAAATAAATAAAAGACAAGCAGAAGAACTCACTGAGAATGAAAAGACAAATGGCTGAGTGCATGGACACAAGAATGGGTGTAGGTGAATAAGGGAATGAAAATAAATTGGGGCAAGCAAGGCAGGAAAGAATGCCGAACGGAGGGAGATAAAAACGACAACAGAGCCAAAGAGAAGACGAGTGTGCAGGATAACTGCTTATTTTAGTGACTTTTTCTATTCAAACTGCATTCCTGCTAAATCTCCCTGTGTGTGTGTGTGTGTGTGTGTGTGTGTGTGAGTGTGTGTGTCATGATGTTGTGACAGCATCCAGCAACCTGGCATGCCTTTTTAATTCTACTGAGTAAATAATGCATCCACCCAAGTCCATAATTTATGTAAGTGGACATGCAATCAGTTCAGATTAACAGGCACGCTGTCCTTGTTTGTGTGTGTGTGTGTGTGTGTGTGTGTGTGTGTGTGTGTGCGCGCTGTGTGTTAAATGATCACTAAAACATGACAGGTCACTGACTTCTCTTTCGGTTTAGCTCTTTGCCACTTCACCTCTCTTGGCCTCTGAGTTCCTGTTAGGTTAGAGGAAAAAAATCAGTTTTTACAAAATAAACGTCCGTGCTATCCTCTGTGTTTAAATTTTTAGGCTGTGGTGTTTTATGAGCATGTTCATGATTTTGTTGTTGTAAAGAGTAATAAAAACACATTAAAAAGTAAAACATGTCTGGCCCGCTCCGTTACCAAAATTCATTAGACACACAGTAAAGACAGTTTAGGTTTTAACATAAGGTTACAACTTAAACTGTCCCTTTAGACTGTTTGATGTGACTCAGGTACGAAATTACCTTACTGTATTAAATGTGTTACAGTCACGATGCTGTTCATAATTTTTATGGACTGAATTTCTAGGCACAGCCAAGGGGTGGAGGGGTTCAGGTTTGGTGGCCTCAGATTCTCTTCTCTGCTTTTTGAAGGTGATTTGGTTCTATTGGCTTCACTGAGCCATGACCTCCAGCTTGCACTGGGGCAGTTTGTAGCTGAGCACAAAGCAACTGGGATGAGAAGCACCTCCATGTCTGAGGCCATGGTCTTGGCCACCAGCTGTGAGCAATGACTGAAAGAATGAGATGAGGTGGAAGAAATGAGCTTCCACCAAAGGGTGGAGTTGCACTCTCTTAGAGACAGGGTGAGGAGCTTGGTCATTTTGGAGCGTAATGCTGCTACTCCTGCACATCAAAAGGAGCCAGCTGAGGTGGTCCAAGCACCTGGCCAAGATGGCTCCTGGGTGCCTTCTACGTGAGGTGTTTCTGAGGAGGCCGACCCAGGACACACTGAAGAGATTACATCTCTTAGCCGGCTTGGGAATGTTTGGTGTCCACCTGAGCTGGAAGAGGTCGCTGGGGAAAGAAAGGTCTGAGCATCTGTGCTTAGGCTGTTGACCCAGACCTGGACAAAAAGGAGAAAATGGATTAATGAAGTATGAGCAACTGATGCATGACGTAGTCAGGCCAACCACAAACTTTTAGAAACAACTGAGCAAAGCAGTAGTGCAGTCTCACCGAGGAGCTAGTGTTAGCTCGAATGCTCGGAAAACAGAGAAGACGGAAGGAGCAGCAGCCAAAAAAGAAGACCACAAAAATGTAATCAAATTCAAAGTATTAATCCCTGAACCACAGCCCAACTACATCTGTGTGAGTGACTCAGGCAAATTTAGTGGCCTTGTTCAGAGAAGTGAGTCTCTCTTGGTGTGTGAGAGAGAATAGTGAATACACTTAGCACTGTCATCTTACTGTAGTCATAAAGTGTGCAGACAAGTGGAGTCTGCGGGTACTCTAAGCATGTTAGTGAAATATACAGTAAGAGAGCCGTGATAAACTGGAAAGTAGGTCTGTAACCCTAACTGTGCTGCCACTGGGCTGCTCAAGATATCATATGCTGATTTTTAACACACTATCAACACTAGTATATTATGGTCATGGTCATAAATCATACTAAGAAATGGTCATTAGACATTTTAATGTGGCTATTTTACATATTATTGCTTTTAATCTTTCCCATGTAAGGAATTCTTAATGTACTCTGTAGTCAGCAGTTAGAGATTCAGAAACCCTTGTGGTGGCTGTATTGTTGCTTCTTTTAAAGGAAAAAAACAGTGCATTGTAAGTTTCAGAGCAAAGAAAGTAGTGTTCAAGCCTTCACAATTGAGGTTATTCCTGTCAGCTTGCTAAAACTAGACTGCGTATCACAGTTTCCTCTTTTTGTTGTTGTTGTTGTTGTTGATGATGATGTTGGAACATTGCTTGAACATGTTCGCCTCACTGTATTCTGACTACCAATCCACCACCCACTCGTGCTATGTGGCACAAACACACCCTTCATGCCAAAGCTAGCAGACAGACTGTAAACACTGCAGGGGCCGCTTTCATGGAGCAGAGTGTGAATCAAGAGTTCAACTGAGATACACAAAAAGAGTCACCTATCGAAGCTTAAAGTGAGCTTAAACTTATTTCTGCATAACATTTTTTCACCGTTCAGTTTATTAGTGTTGTTAGTGGTTTAAGTTAGCTTGAAGCCAAAGAAGAGACAGAAGAAAATCAGGAAAAACATGGAGAAAACAAGATGTTAGAGAAGAAAATGACAAAGGAGGAAAACAGACACAAGCATCTCAGGAGTCAGTCAGCTCCTGAAATGAACCGATGAAGTACCCGACAAAACTTTTATAGTCCTTCGATCCATCCATCCATCCATCCATCCATCCTCTTCCGCTTTTCATTTTCAGAGCCACGTGGGGGCTGGAGCCTATCCCAGCTGCCATAGGTAGGGAGGCAGGGTACACCCTGTAAATATTATCAGCATATGAGCCTTCATTTAAAAGGTAGCATCTTCTAGGTTTGTGTATCTCGAATTTACTACAACACATTGCCAGAAACCTGGTAGATGTTAGAAGATTGAATGTGTTGTTAGCATGAAATTTAAAATTAGCATGCAGCTTTCAAATAACAATTTCTTAGTTGCAACATTTTATTTACTATCTTCAATTACATACAAATAACATAAAGGCTTTAATTGATTTGCCAATTGATGCATTCTGTTTTTATTAAATTCATCAATTAATTTTCATTTTACACTACGATGCAACCTGCCACATCAAATGTTTTTTTTCCCTATAAAGTAATCGTAACATCCAATCCAGCATGTTCGATATCAAAAAGCTGGTGAATTTCAGTTTCTGTATCACATCATCTAAAATAACTGCAAATGTCTAGAGTAGTCATTTCAAACTGTGACAAATGTTAGGCCTATCTAAATACCTGCTTAATACCTGAAATGTTAAATTAATAATTGCATAATGATTGATTTGAGTCTTTTTTTTTTATTTTTAAATGAACAAGCTTCACTATCGCACTTCAAATCACTGAACCAATTCCAAACCAGCTATGGTCTCACCAAGTCTTAGTCCCAGCACCAGCTCCTCTCTCTGTTCTCCCACAGCTTCTTTCAGGGCCATTCCAGAGATAGCTCTCCATCGAGCATTTGATTTAATCCAGACCAAATGCTAATAGGGCTGTTTGGTTGCTGGCCATCTGCCTGGGCTGCTGGTCAACTATGGCAAGCTGTGCTGAGCTGTGCTGTGCCCAGCCTCTCTGCCAAAGTCTGAGCTGCCCAGAGACCACTTCATAACCAGAGGACATTTGATGGCCAATCGTCCACACTCACTGGGAACAAAATATGCGGTGGGTAATATGATCAAACTGATCTTTTCATGATTTGGGTGGTGGTGGTGGGGCAGCTTGGCCATCTCTCACTCCCATGCTATTAAAATCCAAATTAGAGAATGTCTTGTAGAACATTTTGCACTTGGTTATCACTGATGCAGTTAGCTCTGAGCATTTATTTATCCAGAGAAATCCACCTGGGCTCTTCATACGGTTCCTCACATACAGGCGAGGGAGCTGCAGGATTCCTGCACTTGAACAGAATAATTGCACTGGGGTCCATCACCACACTCAAGGGTACCTCACCAATCAATGACCTTCTTCCGACTAGTGAACATGTTTATATTTTTGAAATCCAGCCATTAGCCACAACTTTAAGCCACAACAAGCACAGCCTCGAAATCTATCAAAAATTACATACACCAGTTAAAACTGGTCCCATTTCTACTGTCTACAATATAAAATGCTTCTTATGCATCAAAAATACAGAAAATATAGTTAACATGGTTGTGTATAAATGGACATTATGCCCTTTCTGGAAAGGGCATATAATGGAATTTACTGGTAGATTGGTTTGACTGCTTTCAACCAAATTGAGCCATTGAGGCTGAAAAGTGAAGCCAATGCAGAAGTGCCAAAAAACTCTCATGGCCACTTGAAGCGAACTCCAAAATTAAGTCAAGCCCAATAAACTGTCCTTTAAACATCTAACTTTACAGCTCATTTTTATTTTTCCATTTATAAGGAATTGTCTATTGGCTTTTAAACTTGCCTATTTATGATTTATCAAGGCCCAAAAATTAGGGGCAGCTAGAGCCAATTTCTGTCTACTTTACTTCACCTTCGCCAGTTTGAGTCAGTGAGTTATACTTCCTGGCTATGTTTGTGCTGTTGGTGCCTTTTAATGGAGTTATCTGAAAAATATCACAGTCGTCAGTGCATTATAAACTGTTTTAGAATTTATACTCGAGTTTTAATGGGAAGAATGAGAAAAGCCTAAACTGCTGCAAGAATGCCTTCACATTTAACAGGAAGACAGATTTGCATTTGTGAATAAAAAGGTTGATAAACAGAGGTGTACCTGAAATCCCCCTTTCTCTCATTTCCTGGGTTAGAACACAGTTTAGAGCAATTAGGTGCTGCAAGATTTGGCCCTGAAGTGTTGCAGAGTAACCCCCAGACATGTTTCTGCCAGTGCAGAGCCTCCCATACAAGATGCAGCATGTAGTTGCACCCACTCTTATTGATTCTTCATTGACCTAAAGTGTTCTCCAGTGAAATTCTACTGTTTTATTTGTTACTGCTGATTGGCACTAAATATCAGCTGTCTGTGTCTGTGCAATGTGCCCATAATGTTTTATGGAGGTAACTCGCTATCTAATGTTAATAGTGTCATCTGAGAGCTTAACACAAAAATGCTTTGAGAAACCAGATTGATGTCTCGAAGGCTACGTCCAGCACAGTCTTTTACATTTTGTATCTCATGTAGAAGTTCAAACTTTTACAGTTGGTTAATTTTAGCTTTCTTTTCCTAAAAATTCATCAACTTTTGTGGAAACCCGGACTGGTTATTTACCTTCCATCTGAAGGTTAGTTAGCCAAGCTTTTGGGTTTGTCATGTGCTCCCTGTGCCCTATATTTCTCAGATGTAAAAGTTAATGGAACACAACAGGAAAATACTGAATCACCCATTCCCAGAATTCTGTGCTTCATTGACAGCACATAAAGTGAACACGAAGAACATGCTTCACATTAGCTTAATGTGTAATTGGATAGGGTTAGCTTGCCAATATTAACATGGATTCCATTTGGCTGTTACACTAGATGAGACATTGGCAGCTACTTATTAACAATATTTCCAGAAAAACTCACAACCCACAATCAGTATTGTCACTAACAGTGGTGAACAGGATCGCCAAAATCAACTCTGCTTTGACTCACACTGTGTTATGACCATCCATCCATCCATCACTTTTTTTTAAACTAATCCTTCTGATTATACATCCGTCAAAAGTACAGAAAGATTAAAATCTGATAACCCAGGCATAAAACTGTCATGGTCCTGGGCCTGTGGCCCAGTGTTTTGAGTTATGTTTCTCTGTTTTGGTTCCTTGGTTTCTCTGGTCCCTGGTGTTTCCCCCCTGTGATGTTCCTGGTCCTGTCTCTTCCTGTTTTATTTTGATAGTCCTGTGTTCCCTATGTCTTGTGTTTGGCTTTGCTTCACCCGGTGGTTTGCCTTATTTTCTGCACCTGCTGTGCCCTCCTGTGTCCTATTCCCTCATCAGTCCTCGTGTGTATTTAAGCCCTCTGTTTTCTTCTGTTCTTTGTCGTGTCATTCGTAGTGGTAGTTCCTCGCTGTGGTCCCTGTGTCTTTCCTGCGTGTTTCCTGGTTTCCCTGGTCTCCTCCCAACCCGTGCATTTCCCGGGGGGAGTTCATGTGTGTTTTTGTTCCCCCTTCAGTTTAATAAACCTGTGTTCCCGGAGTTCTGCTTTTGGGGTCCTGCCTCCTTCCTTGCCGCACCGCAGCTCCTCCCGCCGTGACAAAAACACTGACTACTGATTATGCTAGTTTTGTACTACACTCAATATATGACTTCCAGCAGACCTAACAAAGTATTGAAAAGATGAAAGATTGAGTGCTGAAGTGGTCTATATGATCTATGTATATAATTATATATACATACGCATAGAGTGCTGTGAGAAAGTATTTGCCTCCTTTCTATCTTTTTTTAAAAAAGGCCATTAGTTTGTGCACTGAAGCTCAAGAACACCTGCATTTTGCAACAGAATAATAATCAGAAAAACACCAGCAAGTCCACCTTTAAATGTCTCAAAAAACTAAAATGAAGGTTTTGGAGTCTAGTTAAAGTCAGTTCAATACAATTCATTTCATTTCATTTCATTTCATTTCAATTCAATTCAATTAGTGCCAAATCACAACAAACAGTTGCCTCAAGGCACTTTATATTGTAAGGTAAAGACCCTACAATAATAACAGAGAAAACCCAAAAGTCAACACGACCCCCTGTAAGCAATCACTTGGCAACAGTGGGAAGGAAAAACTCCCTTTTAACAGGAAGAAACCTCCAGCAGAACCAGGCTCAGGGAGGGGCAGCCATCTGCCGTGACCAGTTGGGACTGAGGGGAGAGAAACAGGACAAAAGACATGCTGTGGAACAAAGCCTGAGATTAGTAATAATAAATGATTAAATGCAGAGTGGAGTATAAGCAGAGCAAAAAGAGGTGAATGAAAAGAAACACTCAGTGCATCACAGGAACCTGATCCAGCCCTAACTTTAAGCTTTATCAAAAAGGAAAGTTTTAAGCCTAATCTTAAAAATAAAGAGGGTGTCTGTCTCCCGAATCCAAGCTGGGAGCTGGTTCCACAGAAGAGGGGCCTGAAAGCTGAAGGCTCTGCCTCCCATTCTACTTTTAAGTATCCTAGGAACCACAAATAAGCCAGCAGTCTGAGAGCAAAGTGCTCTATTGGGGTGATACGGTACTATGAGGTCTTAAAAATATGATGGGGCCTTATTATTCAAGACCTTGTATGTGAGAAGAAGGATTTTAAATTCTATTTTGAATTTAACAGGAAGCCAATGAAGAGAAGCCAATATGGGAGAAATATGCTCTCTCTTTCTAGTCCCTGTCAGTACTCTAGCTGCAGCATTTTGAATCAGATGAAGGCTTTTCAGAGAGCTTTTAGGACAGCCTGATAATAATGAATTACAATAATCCAGCCTAGAAGTAATAAATGTATGAATTGACCTCCAGTGTTACCGGAGGCCAAGGTAATGCCATCCAGAGTAAGTATCTGGTTTGACACCATGTTTCTAAGATCTGTGGGGCTGAGTACAAAAACTTCAGTTTTATCTGAATTAGAAGCAGGAAATTTCATCATCCAGGCCTTTATGTCTTTAAGACATTCCTGCAGTTTAACTAATTGATGTGTGTCATCTGGCTTCATGGATAGATAAACCTTGATATCATCTACATAACAATGAAAATGTATGCAATGCTTTCTAATAATACTGCCTGGAAGCATGTATAGTGTAAATTAAATTGGTCCTAGCACAGAACCCTGTGGAACTCTTAGTGTGTGAAGAAGACTGGCTTTACATGAACAAATTGGAGTCTATTAGATAAATATGATTCAAACCACTGTAGCGCAGTACCTTTAATACCTATGGCATGGTCTAATCTCTGCAATAAAATATTATGGTCAACAGTATTAAAAGCTGCATCGATGTCTAACAGGAGTCCAGACTCACATCTGATTGTGATCCTTCAGCGTGCCTCGAAACCCAAAAGTGTGGCTGAATTAAACCGCTCTGCATAGAAGAGTGGACCAAAATTCCTCCACAGCGATGTGAAAGAATTATTGCCAGTTATCACAAAAACTTGGTAGCAATTCTTGCTGCCAAGGGTGGCACAACCAGTTATTAGATTTAGGGGGCAATTATTTTTTCATATAGTCTTTTTCCCGTAATGAATGAAATCATCATTTAAAAACTGCATTTTGTATTTATTCGGGTCATCTTTGTCTAATATTGAAAATATTTTGATGATCTGAAACACGTGTGACAAATATGTTAAAAACTTAGAAATCAGGAAGAGGGCAAAGCCATTAGTCACAACTTTAAACCACAGTAGTGGCTTCCAGTACTGTATATACAGTTTGGCTGTGAACTAAAAGATCTGAATACACTACCTCCCCTGATATCTACTTTAATCACAAATTGGATGGTCTTCTAGATTCCTAAAAACACACACAGGTGAAGGGGCTGACAGCATCTAACTGGGCACTTAGTTTGCTTTTATTTAGCATCTTTTTTTTTCTTTTTTTTTTACCCAAACCAACTCTTACCTTGACCTTGCAGCAGGCTACCACCACAGTGCTTCCTGCTGCTCGGAAGGAAAAAAAAAGTGTTTTGCACTGAAAATAGATCTCTGACTGGTCTTGTTTCATTCAATATGCAGAACACTGAGTCTGTCCTCAGAGAGATGGAGAGCTGTGCATCTTTTGTGTTTGTTATGTTGGGTGGGTGGGGGGTGGGGATGCAATTCACCAGATTTCCGAGCTTGCAAAGCCCTGTCTTTTGTGTATTTCGGTTCTTTTTCTGTGCTTCGTCTCTCAACCTTGTCCTCATTATCCATTCTCCTCCAGCATAATGGTACAGGGGTTGTTAAACTTCTTCAGGCCAGGAACCAAATTTAGAAAATCCAGTCTTACAATGGGATCTGGTCTAATGAATACTAGTGCTTACAGTTTGAACTAGTATTCCTGGCACACAGGGACTCAGAAACAGGATCCTCAGCCACTTCAGGTCCCGACCTGCTGTATGGTTGAAGAAAAACTTGGTTAAAAAGCATGATGGTGATAAAAAACAAAAAAACAAAAAAACAAACAAAAACAAAACCAAAAAAAAGTGTAGGCAAGCAACTGTATTTGTATGTTCTCTCTCTCTCTCTCTCTCTGTGTGTGTGTGTGTTCCTACATGGGTTCTCCCGGCATGCTTGTGTGGGAGTGAAGGCTCTGACATTGTATGTATGGGGGCATCCTCCAGCACAAGCAGCTGCATTAATTACTCTGAAGAGAAATCTATGTGAGGACATCATTAACTAAGACCAGGCTTGCATTTGTAATTGATATGTAACCGTGCCCTCCTGTGCTCTAGCAGCCATATTCCTTGAGGCATTTTTTGCATGAAGAAACCCCTGCTTTGCTAAGACACCCACTCTAACTGTGGCGACCTCTGACCCGGAGAGGTTGAGAGTCGCAAACGCAGGTGCGCTACAGAATTTGAAGCCTGACATCTTGGCTCTGTCAAACAGGACACCTTATCCCCCCCCCCAGTCATCTTGTTTTAGCTATATCGCCCATCTTGCTGATGACAAGATGTGGTTTCAACCTCTGAATGTAAACTGGCCAGTGCAATTTTCACAGGAAGCTTCAAAGACATTATTATTGTTTCATTCTTTCATGCTGCTGAGGTGAAAAACATTTCTTTGTTTGACTCATGATCAAAAAGCTGCAGAATAAACAACCAGCGAAGAAAGCTAAAACCCTTTTGCATGTAGCTTTTTCACAGGGCCTATGACACAAGCCTACCTTTAATACCTCAGTAGAACTCATTACCCAGGACACCTTTGGGAAATTCATTTTCATATATCTACACAATCTCAATTACGCCACTTAATTGATATCTTTATTTGCTTAATTGGTGGCTTTATTCCTCACTGGGAGGAAGAGAAGTGTTTGCGTAGGAACTCCGCACTTCAAAGACTGTTTTTTATCATTTTTCCTTTGCCTCGTTATTTTCCACATGTCAAGGGTGTCACAACATATCCACTGAAATTTTAATGAAGAATGACTTGGGCATGTTTTCATGGCTTTCAGCGAGAAATAGCTGATTTGTTATCTCCATGACTGAATTCTCAGGCATAATAAACAATTAGCATGATGAGTTTTTGGATATCATTTCTGTGCACATGCAACGTGGTGCTCTTTTAAAAATTTGTACTTTTTGTGTGTGTGTGTGTGTGTGTGTGTGTGTGTCTGGCCGAGGTCACGGCATTGGAAGAATGAGAAACGCTCAAACTGTTGCAAGCGTGCCTTCGCATTTAACAGGAAGTGCAATTTGCATTTGTGATTAAAAAGGTGGATAAACAGCAGCGTGCCTCAAATCCCTCTCTCTCTCTCAGTTGCCAGGTTAGAAAACAGTTTAGTACAATTAGGCGCTGCAAGGTTTGGCCGTGAAGTGTTGCAGAGTAACCCCCTGGACACGTTTCCTTTTCTGCCGGTGCCAGAGCCTTCCATACAATACGCAGCAGCCAAGGCCTACTCCACAGTCTTTTATCCTCAGCGTGTAGTTTCACCCACTCTTATTGATTCTTTATTGACCTAAGGTGTCCCTCCAGTGCCACCACTCCTCATCCTCCCTCCTATCTGCCCCTCCTTCTCTGAATGTAAGGTGAAAAGAAAGACTGAGCTTGACATTGATTTCTTCGCCGATTTTTTTCTCCCTCTCTCTCTCTCTCTCTCTCTCTCTCTCTATTTCTGTCGACCCTGCATCCCTTCTCGTTCATCCAACCTCTCTGAAAAGGCTGCAGCAGTGGACGCCTCGCTGCGGCGAGGAAAGGTGCTGAGGCGATGTCTGAATAACAGCTCCTACTTATGAAAAGAGATGTAATTCTACTTTTGATCTGCAACTAAAAGCCATAATGGTGCCGGTTCAAAAGTGCATGAAAAGACTTGAGTGCCACAAAGAAGACGAAGAAGAAGAAGAAAAAAAGCAGATTCTTTGGCTGGAGGAAACCTTTCAGAAAGAGCAAGTACATACCAGTTAGAGTTTGGCCATACAGGCAGTAATACTCCAGGAGGAAGGAAATGTATTCAAGCATGTGATGCACAACTCCAAGTCAAATCTGAATGGGGAAAAAAAAAAAACCTGTGAAGATTCTGACAGTAGAATAATTAAAACTAAAGAATAATCAACAATTACTCACATTGTCAAGCCAATTATAGCTTAGCCTATTTCCTCTATGGAAATGTGGGGAATATAATTACACAAACAAGGACAGATACACACGCATAACAATAATAATAATAAGTTGGCCCCCTGGAAGGCTTCCCCCCTTCCTGCCCCTTTGGACAACACATAAGAAACCAAATCTCTCAAATGGAGAAATAAACAAAACAAACAAAAATACACGAGATGAAAGAAGAAGCAAGACAATAAAGGAAAAGTGTCCCTGGTGGATTGTTCCATCCCTCCCCTTTGCTGTATTTTTTCTTCTCCTATTATTTTATTTGTTTGTTGCCCGGCCATTCATTACATTTTCTCTTTCTTATTGTTGTTTTTGTTTGTGTCTTCCAGATCTTAGTAATTCTTAAATGGTTTCGACTCTGGCTTTGATCTCATTTAGAAAGTGAAAGAAGCCAAAGCTTTGGAAGTTATTTTGATTAGACTTTTATTAACTTCTGTCTGCGTTCCTAATACCGTCTCTGAAGAATTCATTGAAAATCCTGATACTGAGAGCAGAGAGAACAATTTTAATTTCCACGACTGCGTGTGGAGCACAAATCCAAGCAGACATATGCTTCCTTAGTCCTCTGGTACTTCACTTTAGCTTAGGCTTTAATTAAGGAATGGTGTAGATTTTAAAAGATTTTAAATGCTTTAAAAGTCACGATCTTCACGTGGTTAAGAAACGTTAGATGTATTATTTCTATATTAAAAATATATATATAAACAACGGGGCTTATCTGGCATTAGTTTACATTTTCATTAAAGAATGACAGCAACATTTTTGTTTCACTGACTTTTTTTTTAAATGTTCACGGCTGAATTATTACAACAAACAATCACTAACCTCTAAAATCATTATGTTGTATTAAACCTTTCCTGTGGTGTAAATTGTATAGAGTGTAAACATAATGCAGCTTTGTTTGTTTTTTTAATTAATTAATTTTTTTAATTTAGTTTATACTCTCCTGTTTAATGTCTTCATTTTACAAAAACAGTGCAGCCCTGAAATTCCATTACTTTGAGAAAGCACAAGTACAATAACAATACCATTAATAAAAAAAAAGTTAAATACTAAATTTACTGCTACTATTTCAGAGTAGTCATTACTGATTTAGCCATGCTGACAGATAAATCTGCGCCTCATATCTGTGCTATCACAGCGATCATTAACACGGTCTATTGGCAGTTTGTGAAACATTTAAGTTTTTGATTTGTGTTTGTGGTCAGGTATTTTACTTCATGTTTCTCAACATCAATTTCCCAACATTATTTACACATCCCACAACACAACTTTTCATCAATGATTTGTGCTCATAAAATTTATGTTTGTTACAATTACATGAAACATTAATTTAATGTAATTTTAACCAACATAAAAGTATGTGTTTGAAAGGTTGGAGTGGTTGGCTTGGTGGTGGAGCCAGTCATTTTGTTGGTCAGACCAGAGACCCTGGGTTTCATCCATCATTTGTATCATTTTTATATACACTGTTAAATAAAAATATGTCACTTGGTTAACTTTATGCAACTGGGTCGAGTTAGGCATTAAAAAGGACTTGACTTGGCATTAAAAACTACAGAGTTGCTTTTAGAAAATGTTTGTGAGTATTCATTATGAGACTGAGCCGGGTAGGCAATAACACAGCAACCCACTGCACTCATGGTGCCACAGCTCTGCTATTCTAACATAAAACTAAATCAAACACAAACAGCTGAACTGTAAACATAATGGAACAAACATAAAATAACTCAGTATGAGATGCAGATTAATTTCAGTAACATTCCTGCTCATCTTTTCTCATTCTAACGACCTGTTTAAAGAATCAGTGCAAAGAAGACAAGTGAAGCTTCCCTTTATGATTCACTGAAAAAAATTACTTCAGGTAAGAGACAAAATCACATCACATGGAGCACTAATATTATTTTCAATACAACATGAAAGTTCTGCAGTGCGGATCTTAAACTCTCAAACCGTGCGTGCTGAAAAGTTTACGCTTACGTTTGCATGAAGTTAAACATTAAATAGTAGCTTTTTGATGCTTTAACAGTGTACTGACACATAGTGTTCAGCTCAGCCACTTAAATGCAATGAAGTTGCTTTTGTTTGGGTATAGCAAAAATTAAAATTTGTTTCACATGAACCATATCAACCTTCATTAAGACCAAGAAAGTCACTTCATACCACATTTCTCAACTCTCCCCTTCTTTTGACACCACATTCATTGTTATTTATTTATTTTTGTCCATTTATAGGGGAAGATATGGGAGTATGAAAGAGTAACAAATACAGTTATCTTACCTACCACTGGAGGAAATTGTGTCTGAAATACAACTAATAGGAAAGGCAGGTGGGAGAGAAACTACAGGAGGAAAAACAGTGAGCGACAAAGAAAGTCTTTGTAGCTCAGATGATAAAAACACCTCAGTGACAGCCTGAAATAACATTCTAGCATTTCAGTGTTGGTTTAGCATTACAACATGGCAAGACTAAAGAGCAGCAATGCAACAATCTGTAAGTCTTCACATAATTTCACATACGATTCATGTCTACTTATGTTTCTGTATTCTAAATAGCTCAAAGTGAACCCAGCCTAGTGATTTAAGTGCATCATTTTATTTATTTACTGTTATCACTTATGAAATCTGTCTCTGAAAATAATCTTGTCTGGCAAGTTGTACCAGAATGATATCTGAGGGATGTTTAAAGGTAATCTCTTATCCTTTAGTTTACAACATTTAGCACAATTTTCCTCACTGATGAGATTCATATTGCTAAGTCCCAACACTCTTATTTTCTCTAAAAACACAGCTCAGTGTGATGTATAACGTTTTTGTAACTGACTTGATGTCTCTTGATTCTTGTGCGCCTTTGTTGTTTTCTGTCTGTTGAAATACTGTCACTGCAAGGCAGATTTCTTCAAATTCATAATGTTGGATTTAAAAAGAAACAGAAGCCACACTAGACAGACTTTTAAAAAGAAATTGTAGTACTCAGGCAGCCTAAAGTGAGAAGGAAGCACGAGTGCATTTTCAAAAGACTCTTCAACCTAAGTTCAGCAATAGAAAACACTTCTATTCTCTCTCAGACTTGCAGACATGAGCAACATATGTCTTAAACAGTGGCCGGCTTCATTCACATTTTTGCCTTTACTGTGAATATAAACAAAACACTGTAAAAAGTTTGTGATGGGCTTAGAAGCCTATCCCACAGGGAGGTTTACTTTAAAACCTATGGCATTCTGCAACTACAGAAATAAAAGAAAAAGAAAAAAAACCAAAATATAGTAGAAGTTTGTGCAGTATTCTGGATTACACAAAAATTTCCAAAATCTTCTTTTATCCGTTTCTGCAGCAACAGTGCAGCATAAATATCCCCTTTTTAAAATGTGATGAGTGTTTCTCCTCAGCGGATATTTATGCAGGCCAAAATGGCCAGGGCTGCTTATTAAAGCACCTTATTTGAACGAGATAATGTGATTACGATAAGATCAATTAACAGCCAACGATAACGCCAACCACGGGCCCATTGTCGTTTTGATGGCATTTGCGTTTGGTCTGGTAATGTATGTCCTATGGTGATAATTAAGAACGACGGCTTCACAGGCAGGCGGGCTGAATGGGAGGGAAGGTATTACACCCAGACCCTTTCGACGATTAGCATCTCCACTCAGTCTCGCCCGCCACCAGCTTCAAGTGGAGCTTTTGAAGAAGCCCAAATTGATTCTGCATCCCACTGCTGCCGCCGTGCTCGACGATAATTTCTTGATGTCTTGATGTGTGTAATGTTTACAGAGCGTTGGCGAGGGAAAGCCTTAAGCAGCAGGCTGCTGTAGCGAGAGTATTCAGCGAGCACTTTAATAAGGTATACACTGTGATCACAGGAGAATTAGACAGTATCAGTATGTGATTCTTTTGGCTTGTGCCATGACAGAAGGGCACCACAAAGTCCTTTACAATCAAACTCTCTAAACAGCTCTGTAAGTGACTCAGGGTAGGATAACCACCTTAGGAATGTCAGATTTCTTTTTAGAATATGTATTTCTTAAATATAAATATGTGTGCACAAGAAGCATGCTTAGGTAAATTATATTAGGTTAGAATTTTGGTATTTATCATAGACAATAATTTTGTTAATATAAGGCTAAATGTAAAGTCTTGAAGATCATCAAGATGTTTTTTTGGCAAATGTGAGATGATGGGAACTCTCCCATGGAGCCATTTTTGTCCAGTTTCTTTCTTTCTGTTGAAACATGAACTCTGACCTTGACTGAAGCAGGTGAGACCTGCTTTAGATGTTGTTCTGGGTTCTTTGGTGAACCTCCTGGATGAGTCGTTGGTGTCTTCGTGGAGTAATTTTGGTAGGCCGGCCACTCACTGTGGTTCACTGGAGTCCCAAAGCCTTAGAAACTGCTTTGTAGCCCCTTCCAGACTGATAGATGTCAGTAACTTTGTTTCTCAGCTGTTCCTTTAGATCGTGCCATGAGGTGTTGTTTTTTGAGATGGTTTTAGCCTGCTTCACTTTCTCCGACAGGTTCTATTTAAATGATTTCTTGATTCATCAGCTCTGCAGTAATCAGGCCTGGGTGTGGCTACTGAAATTGAACTCAGCTTTCCAAAGATTGTGGTTGATCAGTTAATTTAACGGGGGGCAATTACTTTTTCACATAGGGTCAGGTAGGTTTGGACTGCTTTTTTCTGTTAATAAATTGAACCATCATTTTAAAACTGCATTTGTTTGATTATCTGAAACACCTGTGACAAATGTACAAGAAAAACCCAAGAAATACGTCTTTTTATGGCACTGTTTGCAAAAGATGAAATTATTTCAAACTTTTATATTGTTTCATGGTTTCTTTATTGCACCAAAAAATATTTATTTTTTAATTTTTCTGGTTTACAACAGGCCATGGGGGTGGGGTGACTGTGCATCTAAGCAATAAAGGCAATATCTTTGGTACCTTATTTGACAGAAATATATGTAATTTCCTGTTATTTCTGACAATTTAATCAACAAAAATATGTGTGAAACTTGCAAACAATTAATTTTATATTCAAGGGTCTAGGGCAAACCCTAACTGGACAAATCAGTTTAAGAATTGTAACTGCTATAAAAATATGCTAGTGCGAGCAGATAATTAAATGATTATTTACGTTAGCTAATCTAGATCAAGCTAATATTGCTAGCTTTAATATTAATAAACATGAAGTGAGCTTTTTAGTTCTCTAACACTGTTGTATTTTTTGTTAAATTATGTTGTGCTCTACTTTTGTCAGTATTTTTCTAACAGGGTAAATGAAAAAATATGTATAAATAAATACATGTAAGCATCTATATGTCATTACAAAGTCAAATATGACCCTTATTTTCTACTGTCAAAATATGGGATAACACTGTTTTGTGTTCATGATTTCCTCTCACCAGTAAAATGATTCAGATATTAATTTGCAAGGTCAGCACCATTTCAGAAGAGAGATGAAATAAAATGTTCAGGCTTCAGGAAAGGAACTGGGGTGTTCTTACCCCGGATGGGCATTTTACACTCATTTACCCCCAAATCACTTTTGGATATTTAACACAACTTTTTGTCAAAAATAAATTGCTCGCTTTCACTGACTTGTGCTCTGGCTGTTTGCTCTTTAATTTACAGATTTAATTGTGTTGATGATAACACAAAAAAAAAAGAATTCAGATTTATTAAAAAGATATAATTAAAAGAAACAATTAAGAGTCTTTCTCTTATCCACTGAGCACAAGGTTGTCCCTTTAATCTTCACTGACTCAGAGTGGGGATTTGTTAGTTTAGGTATAAATGACAATAACAAAAAAATAGCCCTGGACTCAAGGGTAGTAATTAACAAGTCTGGAATAATAAATATAAATATCAATCAAAATATTACTCAGAGAACTTGTTACAGAAATTCTCACACGTAAGATGTGATTCACTTAAGAGGATTGCTTATGAAAAAACTATAATGATGACAGAATTGGGTTCATTCATTCATTGGCTCAACAATGAGAGGATGTTGAGCTTTCCCAGCTGGTAGCACGTGTGAGGTTGTATAATAAGGCTTTTTTGGTGTTCACTCACCTCAAATGTGATGTGGATTAGGCGGGTTAAGAAGTGCTGCCAGACGTGTGGGTATGCATGACCCATCACGCAACAACAAAGCAAAAATAATTAAAAGTCAGATTTCTCTGGTCAAATGCTAATTACCGTCATGAAACTTAAACACCACCAAATTGTTTTTTGCATCCCAAAACACACACACACGCATATACACATTTGTTAAATATCTATCATATTACAGCAGACATACGTTTCTCAAAAAGGAAACCATCAAAACTTGCAGCAAATTAAGTTGGTATTTTTATTTTTTTATAATTTGATGTTTTAAACAGCCCCCCCCTTTTTTTTTTTCATGTGTAAATCCATGGACAATTGTCTGCATACATTAATCTCATACAGTTCTTTTCAAGAATTGTAGTTAAAAAAACAAAAACATTGTGGGTTTATCAGGGTGGATTGCAGGTTCAGTCCAATGTCAGCTGGACATGCTCCAACCTTTTTTTTTTTTACTTGGAATGAAACATTTAGCAAAATAACAGGTTTTTTAGCAGAGAGATGAAAGTAAGTTGGAAATATCCATGCAATCATAGATGCTCAGTGAGTTTGGTTAGATCTCTTTGGATGCCTAACACCTGTTCCAGCAAACAAACCCAACTTCCTGTGGAAAACAGCTCTTTGTATGTGTGTGTGTGTGTGTGTGTGTGTGTGTGTGTTGGAGCCACTAACTGCTGTTTTGAATAGAGCACTTTCTGCATTAAGTATTTTTATTTTTTATTGGGACAGCGGCAAACAAGGAATTACAAGAAACCCCTAAAAGAATCAAAGTTTAAGAACTGATGGAATCTGAGTTCTTTTCAGCTCTTTTTCTTTTTACCGTTGCATATTCAGGGTGTTATAGTCCATAAGTAAAATATCAGTTAAACAAAAAATTTCAACGCAAGTAATGCTAATGGACTACATTCCCAGCCTTGACTGAATATTTAAAACTCACAGTTTCTGAGTACATTTTTTACAAACACCACATTAAGCTGTGCTGAGAACAGAATGGAGAATCTGTTCATCATTCAAAGTAAAAAGCCCATTCGATGTCAAAGACATGCACCTGGTGTGTTCCTGGGGTCAAAGTGATAAGGTCACGTATATGCTAGTAGAGCTGTGACACTTGCAACATGCATTCATGTATCATGGGCTGTCAAATATGCCTTTATCTGACCATACAGAATTGATGACATGTCAGATGAAAGAGAAGCTATTTTGTGCAGATATCAATACAGACACGTCCTTTGACTACTTGTTTAAAAGAATAAACAAGTATATACAAATAGCAAATATATTGTCCTCACTTAGAGCACAACATATTTCACAGCTCAGCCAAAGTTAAAATAAGACTGCAGTACAAAGTACAAAATCCCCTCGCTGTGTTTCAACAGTTACATGCGAGCATGCAGCTTGTTTTTACAGAACACTTAACAGTCTAGTTAGAAATGATTACATTTACAGGCATTACGAGCTAGAGGAGTGATTATTATAACCAGCGACTCTCAAAAGTAAACCCTCAAAGAAACCAAAGGAACTTTTACATTAAGATTCAGCTAAAATATTTGGCTTTCTTTACTTAATAAGCAACATCACCTATGAAATCTGGTTTTTTTTGCAGAATCTACAGCTTGCAAGAGCATTAACAGCTACAGCTTGCACTACAGTGTATATTTTGGTGGCACTGTGAAGAAGATTTGGTCCTCGTGGCCAGAAACAATCATTGTTCATTAAACAATCATTCTGACCACTGTTTACTGTTTTCCAGCTGCGCTGAAGGTTTGTGACACCACATCAGTTGTCATTTTCTTCTTTGGAGAGTTGTTATCGTGCAGCTTCAGTGTCTTCTGCAGTCTTAATGAATATCTTCAAGTACACTTAGATTGATCTCAGCTGTCCCTGGTGGCGGGGGCTTTGTAGGGCAGGTTGAGGGAGAATAGACGCTATGTAGAAAAAAAGATAATGATGAGATGAAGGTGGTGGAGGGGGAGGTTTGATTGACAGCCACAGACTGCAATTAGCATGTTCTCTCGAAGCATCTGTGTATTAGTGGTATAGGTAATGTGTGTTTATTTTTGGTGTTTGGTGTGTGCAGTGATCTGGATCCATGATCTGGCGGTTCTGATCCGACACTCAGGGATGGGTAGCGCTGGGTGTGAGGTGCCACTGCCAGATGGCATATATACCCAACCCTGCCTCTTTTGCTCACATGCATGCATACACACACACACACACCAGCACCAGCAGTCTGATGGAATGGTCTTGATTCTGTCAACCTGCCAAACTTCACATCAAATGCATGCTGTGAAACCAGTGTAAAATTAATTACTCTTTGTTTGTTTGACGGCTGGGAAATAATGTTGAATTTTGAGCGTTAATAAATTGTCCTGGATCAGGTCTGCTCCATGTACAGTATTACTACTGCAAATGTATTTAACAAGGATATGACATTAATACCCACATTAGTTTCCTTTTTTATCGCGTCTTTCTGCAAGTGGTCTAAATGCGCTCCTAAGCAAACCTTTCCTTTTTTAAACATTGCCCTTCAGTTTCCGATGTCCTTTCAGGTCTAAACTTTTAAACTGTTGTTCTACATGGTAGTTTTCTATGGGAATGATAATGCTACTACTAATAATAATAACCAACAATAATTAGTTAATAATTTTATTCATAGTGGCTCAAGGAATTCATCAAAGATTTGATAGATTTCAATGTTGCCATTAATGTACCCCAAAGGATGGATCGTAATATTGTTTGAGATGATCAGATATTTCCTTTTAGTGCCAACATGAGGTAGACATTAGTAAACGTTAAACATTAGGCTTCAGTCAAACAGGCCTGGAGATCAAGCGACCCCTGGGGGAACCTCCAGTCACTAGGGGAGAGTATATTATCTGACTGGTTAGCGACTTGTTGCTGGAGATTGCTGGCTGTTGGTAGGTCATATTGGTCGCAAAGAGGGTGCTACACCAAAACTTCCTGATGATTGGTTTAGTTGGTACCAGATTCATGGATCATGTCAATTTGTCTGCAAACACTTGCTAAATAACCTACTGAAACTTGAAAAAACCTGAATCGGAGGAAGTTTGCTTTCAAAGTAAAAGTTGGACCTTACTGCTGAAACCAACACATTTCAAAAGGCGAAACTTTTACTTTGTAAGTGAATGGTCTCCAACTCCAGTTTGCATCACACTCTTCACTGTTTTACTACAGCTTAGCGAGTAGTTTGCAAGTGTTTGCTGTGGTTGCCCAAGGATTGTGTGGAAGACACCGACTGCAACTTGCTAGCGACCAAAGCAATCGCAGGGAGCTTTTTGGTGCAGCACTGTATACTCCGTGACCTATTTTACCTAGCAACTACCAGGAACCTAACATAACCATTTGCCAACTGGTTGGGTAATACTCATTTTTCTATAGTGACTTGCAGTTTCCAGAGGGTCATCAACTGTGCTCCTCAGATATGACTTACCGTTTTAAAGTTTAATGATTCACTATTGATGGAGAACATGCCCACTCACCCTGCTACATCCAAAAGGCTAGGTATTGCCAATACATATTGGCAATATGTATAGGACTGATGGCTAAGATTTGAGACAGATGTTCAGACAACCAGTCATTTTTGCATGTTATCTGCTGCCAACCAAATATTCTGTTGTCTGAATGGGATGAAATGGGGCACAATTCTCCTGGCACAGCCTGAAGCTCCTTGGGTCTTAATGGCCTCTACCATAGACCATCAGTCTGTTTTAATGGGCAACATGATTGACACAAATGAAGTCATTCTGGCATGAAGATTCTTCTGAAGACCAAGACTCTGGACCATTTTCAAGAAAAAATTCTGAGTTTGAATATTTGATTTCTTTCTATTACTGCAAACTAAAATTTTCTGCATCAAGATAGACATGGCAAATCATAGTGAGGAAGCTTTACGTTCATTTTTAAAGTATGTACTCTTTACTTATTTATACCTACATGGCTTAAACTGGTATTATCAGAGGGCATGTCAGAATAAGGTTAAAAGAAAAAAATCATGGAAATGTGCTGTTCCCTTGTGCTTCCCTTTAACTTTGAATCACAGTCTAGCACAGATCATACATATGTACAGGACTTCTTACTCCCTTGCGCATGCATCAGGACCATCACTACAAATGAATACTCCCCTTGATATAATTCTAATCAAGGTTCAATCAATTTCCTCTTCCTTTGCCTGCAGCAGTATATCAAAAGGGTTCTTCATCAATCTCTTTTGCCTCTATTCTCTTCTGCAGCCCCCTGTCGTTACTGCTCTTGAGATTGAGACAGGGGACTTCAGAGGATAAGGGTTTGGGGGTGAGGCAGTTGATATGTAAGTTGTAGGTGGCTGTACAATAAGGCTGAAGAATTAAAATGTGATGTAGATTTTTTTTGGTGTGAGGTTTGACCAACTTGGTAGAGGTGGGAAAGGTAGAGATAGGAATATACACCTTGCAGTGTGATTGTTGTGAATGATTGCGAATGATGATGACAGGTTCATGTGCAAACGTCAAAAAAATGTTGACTCAGAGCCGCTGGAAAAGACTCTTTGGCTCACTAGTCGGTGGAGGTGGCTCCCAACAGGAGAGGCGGGCTGTTCAGGGGATGAAAGTTAGATCAGAGGTCACCTTTGCTTGGGTTATATCTCAAATGGGGCCACTGCCCCATTCTGTCACACACACACACACACACACACACACACACACACACACACACACACACACACACACACACACACACACACATGCAGCTTGGCTAGAGCAGGAGGAGGTTATTGCTAAATGTTTTGGCAGCCAGGTCAGGAGACGGCTGTCCATTGACCGGGCGGTGAAGTTATCTGGAGCCCTCCCAGTGATAGATGACCACTTAGTGCAAGGTGATACAACCTTGTGCCAGATTATCGCCTGGGGTCCCACACCAGTCCCACACACAGACACACACAGACACACACAGACACACGGGCAGTAGGTAACCAAAAAAGCCATTCTTTCTGTAGAGCGTGTGTGTATATATATATATATATATATATATATATATATATATATATATATATACAGTATACACACACACACACACACACGTCCATGTCCCACATCCTCTTAGCTCTTGGATTCCTTAGAAAACAGTCTGCTTAGATGACAGATGTTTTCTGTTTTCCTGCCAGGCACATCACATCGCCCCTTTGAGATAAAACATTTCTTTTCGGGTTAACAACTTTTCAGTTAATCTAAATATGAAATTGAACCAAAGGCACTAATATATTCGAAAGAGTCAGAGTTCGGCCAAATGGACTGGTAGTTATATATAATGCTTTTCTACTCTTATTTGCCTATTCAAAGCACTTTCTTACTGAAAGTCTCACTCACCCATGCACACACACATTAATAAAAAACCAGAGGAGCCGGGGATTAAACCACCAGCCTTCTGATTAGTCAACAACCTGCTCTACGTCCTGGGCCTCAGGCACCACATGACAAAAGTTAAAAAACAAACAAACAAAAAAAAACAAATACATCCTTGCTGGTTTTAAGTTTGGGTTTTATTTCCCTGCAGAGATATATCCTAGAGAGTTCTTCTGAGGTGGAGGGCATTTATTTTGTCACACTAAAATGATTAAATAATTGCTATTAAAAACATTACAGCTACATCTCTTTGGAGAAATAAAATCCCAGTTAGTCTGGATAATCCACACTAAGAATACCTCTAATAAAGACATTTATTCAAACTTCTACTCACACACAAATGCAAATTTTATGATCTGTACATTTATTAATACAACTGCATTACACTTTTGATTTATTCTATGATTTAATGCATTTGAGAAATTTATAGATACAGCACAAACACACTGTGTTTATGGTGTACTTAGTCATCTGTGGGCTTTGGGACCCACAACCTGCTGCATTGCCCTGTCCCCACCGTCCCGATCTGTTGGGACCCAGATGGGAATATGAGTCCAACTGTGTTTGTCAGCAAGCCCAGATAGGATCGCTAACCTCATGCTCCTCCGTGCCTTACTTCCTTCCTGTTCTCACATCAGCCCACCCCACTCTCTCCCTCAACCCAAAAAACAATACTACACACAGTAATACCTCTGTTGGTCCCTGCTGCGTGTAGTGTTGCTGAGGTTAGCCACTCACACAGTGTCTCAGAGCTGGAGCTGGGGAAGGTTTGACTGAAAGTAGAAGGAGAAAGACAATCTGATGGAGAGTCCCAGGGTGATTGTGTTGTGTCCACTCCTGACGTGACTTCATTTAGATTTACATCAGCTGCCAAATTAGAATAATCACTTGTAGAGCACTTTGAGCTTTACCTCATTTCTTTCTCACTTTCATTTTCTGTCTTTTTCTTTCTCTGTGGTGTCTGTTGCAGAGGTCCCCCTCTTTTGGTTTCTCAATTGTCCTTGGCAATTTATCTCTCCAATCTTTCCTTCCTTCCTTACTACCAGTAAAACATTATGCTAGAACAAATTCCCCAGTCATTCCTCAGACTGTCTGGAATCCAGTAACTAAATGACTGCAAAAACCAAAATGTTCTGTGGTACCAAAGACTACGTTTGCTCAAAGAAAGTGGTCTGAGTTTGTGGTGCTTGTGTTGAAATGTGCACACAACATATGTGGCTAAGTTGCCTGTTTGGAGCAATTGAAGAATCTAACTTTGTTTTACCTGCATGATCTTCATGTTTCTGAAATGATGTCCACGAATAAGTCAGGTAACATGAAATAATCATCAGCAATCTTCTGTCGACATCCGTCTCATCGTCATCAAGCACAACCATGGCAACCATTCACTGGCTTGTTCTATTGTCTCCAATTTGTGTGCATTTTTACTGTCTCCTTGGATTTAGGCTGTTCTTTGGGTATCAGTTGTAGGGAACTTACCTCAGCATGAATATTTGTGTGAATGCACATCACAAATGCAGCAATATACTGACCACAGTTGGCTTTACCTGTGGTCAATACATAGAAACGTTATAAGGGATAAACATCCCTATCCTTTGCGACGTATGGGCCATTTCTGGCTGATGTAACCCAGGTCAAGTCTGATTTTTGAATCTAGCCTGACGACACTTCTGCTCAAGCCAGTACAGTTGACTGTGTATGTAAGAATCACTGCATCATGATAACAATGCCTAATCATAAAGACAGATTCCTTAAACAACCAGTCCATAAAGAGTGACCCCATTTTTCAAGACTGGGATAGCAAAAACAAGTTTTAATGCCTGGTGAAAATCATTCAGGTACCATTACCCAAAGAAAACATACCCAGACAAAGCAGACAGCTTGTGTACATTTAAAGTCAAAGAAACAAGTGGAAAGTTTGAAGACATTGTGAAAAGCCTAACCAAACCAAAGATAACAGATAGGTCATTATTTAATTCAGCATTCGCGCCAAAGTACATCCAGTATTTACTCTAAATGAAAGCTATTAATTGCTCAACACCGACCTTCCATCAATCCCCTATTGTGGTGCCAGATGTGGTTAGATTTCTGCAATAGAGTTGGACAGACTGGATGGTTTGTGGCCAAAGTGTGGCTTTCTTCCCCCCCCCCGTGAGGTGTCAGCAATGTAGCCTGATTTAACAACTGGGTCAATCCCAGAAGGGGCCCATTGAATGTTTGTTTTATGACTTATGAGGTTTGGCTCTTGTGCATGTGCACACATGCGAAGAACAAGGACAGTGAGGCACAAACGGACACCGGCAAACACAAATTACAAACCTGCACACAGACCAGCAGGTTTCCCGGGAATGATTTTAGGGTTAGGACTAGGGTTTGGCTGGGTTTTTGATCAGCAAATGAAAGGTGATGCCAAACATGCATTCTGTCCTTGCAGTTTCTCTCTTACAAGTTTTTGCGTTTACGTATGCCAAATATTCCATTAAAAAGGGGTGGACATTAACCTAACCCTAACCCTGGAACTGCCAGTGAGCAGGGTAAATGTAAGAGGTTGAAATACAAATAAAGCAAGAGACCAACACACATAATAGGCATTCTGAAACATGTAGTATAAATTCACATACACACATAAGTGCACAATGGCAAACCCGCCAATACAGAAACAACCATGCTTTTGGGCACACACACAAAAGACCGGACAACCCTTTCTTCTAAACACAACCTCCCTCTCGCACACAAACACACAGAAGAATCCTCAATAGTGCTACTAGTCCTAATAATGCTGGATTGTTGTGGCAACTAGGCTTTAAGCTACAAATTGACTGCTAGCCACGGGTGGGCTCATGTAGCAGCTTACTACTGCTACTCCAGCACTGTCCATTCAGCCAGAGGAGACTGTTAGACAGATATATGGCCACTTAATTGGCCCATGATGGCAGTGTGGTGGAGTGGTGATCGCCAGCGGAGTGCTAGACATCAGGATGATTAGGGTCCTATGTGTGTATTTTGTGTGAGAAACTGTGTGTGTGTTTGCGTGCATGGTGCAGGAAGCCAAGTTTGGAGTCTCTATCTTTGTATGTGTGAGATTGTATATGTGTGTGTGTGCATGTGTGTGTGTGTGTGTGTGTATAAAGAGACTGCTCAGCCCAGCAGGACAGCACCAGGCCTGGACTTATTAGTCACTCGTCTCAAGCTGTCAACCCACACAAAAGAGATTGGACGATTAAAAAAAAAAAAATGAACAGCCACAAACATATTCTGTACACTGCTAGTCCTCTGCTGTGTGTCAGGTGTGTGTGTGTGTGTGAGAGAGAGAGAGACTGTGTGAGGTTTACGGTTGTCTGTGTGTGTGCATGTGTTTGTGTGTGTAAACTGTGCATGTGAGTGTTTTGATAGAGGCCTATTTTCCCTTCGAGTCCCCTCTTTCTCTAAGTGGAGAAATCAATGCAAATAAGGGAAGCGGGGAGGATAGGAGGAGTGAAAAGAATGACAAGAAAAAGGCTGAAAAAATGGAAAACAAACAAAGGCTGGGATTTAGGAGACAAAAAGAGAGAGAGCAAGAAAGAGAGAGTGAGAAGGAGTGTGGGGGGCTTGGGGGGGGGGTGGATGGGATGAGAATGCCCATTAAGGTGGGAAATTGGAGCCCTTTGCTGTTAAGCATTCCGCTTGTGCCCATATTTCCCTGATGGTGGTACGAGATTCGCCAGGCCCCGAGTTATCCAGATGAGACCGGCAAGAATTAAAACGCCATATGTTCAGGACGGCACCTCGGCGCAAATCAAACGCTCCTGTAATTTCTCTCAATACAAAAGAGGCCCCTAACATTAGGCTTGCTCCGCTTTGCTGGTTTGTTTATTTCCACCCTGATTTTGTCGTGTTGATATGGCGATTTATTCCAACTTCAGTGTGCCTTCTCCTGCTTTATTTGTTTTGTGTAGACAGCATGTTAGGTTAGGAGTGACTGACAACTATGGGAAAAAGTTAATGCCTCCCCAGGACTTTTTCTCATTAGATAGTCTTTTTTTAGCTGGGAGAATCTGATGGTTACTTGTATTTTTTGTCGTTGTTATTACAATTTTTAATAAGTATTTTTAAGTTATTTATCCTGAGTAATTTCTTAATTTCTTAACATTCGGCAGGTTATTAGGGTCAACTTCACATCTACGTCTTCATATTTGCAATTTCCACCAATAAAGCATACCCAAATGGAACTCTTTTAACCTAACTCACGTATGATTTGAAAAATACTTGATTTGAAAGGCATTTCAAATCTCCCTGGAGGAATTCCACCTTTCTGCTCTTCAGCACTGGCATCATTCTTTAGCCCCTGAGGTTGCCGCTGGGTTACAATATGGATGTCTTTCCAGACTGAGGTTATTGTTTCTAAAGTCACCTCTGACAGCACTCCTTAACACACGGTGATCACAAACTGTCACAAACCACACCCACCACCTATGTCCACCATCACCTATTTCAGTGCCACCTTTGTAACAACCTTCCTTTTGTAAGTGTAGCCCCGACTTACAACAGTAATTGTGTGCTTTCAACCTCTGCTGCCGTTCGCTAATTTAACCACAGATTGAAATGGAATGCCCCCCCCCCCCCGTCCTCATATACACACACACACACCCAGCACCCCACCCACCCCAGACACACATGCACACAGACACACACCAACCGCTGCCTCTGCCGCACAGACGCTGTGCCGAGTGGCAATCAGGAGTGTGAATGAACTGTGTTTCCTCACCAGACACAAGGCTGATTCCAAAGCTAATAGTCATTGTTTGAAGTGACACCACTGCCCTGGCATTTGCTTAACCTTCTGTCTTATGCACAAGGCAGAGTCAATGCACAATCCCTTCTTAATTAATATCTTCCCTCTCTTTCCACGCTGCCACTCCCCCCACCTCTCTTTCATCCCTCGACTCACAGAGGGGAAAAAGAAAGATGGATAGTGTCATTTCTACATTTTCACTGCTAAAACAGCTATTGTTTGCATAAATGTGCCTTCTTTTCTGTCTTTTACAGTTCAATAGCCCACCGCGCTGTAGTGGGACTGCCTCCAAGAATATGTGTAAGTGACATTTTAACAGCTTTTTAAAAGCTTTTACTGTTATTATCCTAAAAGTTTAATCTGACAAATGAGTCCAAATTTCTCACGGGGACTTCAGTGTTACAGAGGAATCTCAAAATGGAGACGCTGGACACTTTGTAGAAGACAACAGCCAAAGATTTGAAAAAGGGGTTTGAGTGTTGTTTGCTGTCTCCTCTGATAATATTTTAAGGCAGGAGGTACAGTGCAACTTACTTATTCCACAAAAATCAGTATCAATAAATGCCCATTATCTTGCATGGGGAAAAAAAGCAGCTTCCAATGTCACCTTGTAGTCACCACACGGAATAATTTTCACTATGCATTAAAAATAAAGCCTGTGATGTTTTCTACACGTGAAGTAAAAATGAACTGCCAACCCATACAGTTGCACATATTTCCAAAAATTTGGCTATCCTGTTCCGATTACCCAAACCACATTGGGAATTCCACACAGAAAAACTCCAAATTCCAATATTCATTTGAAAAAGTGAGTTACACATTCTGTTCAAACTGCTTCTTTCATAGTATTATGCCCTCCCTGGTTGTAACGAGTGGTTACTTCAGTTGCTGTTGGCTTCCTATCAGCTTTAAGCAGCCTGGCCATTTTTCTTCTGACCTGTGACTGGATATTCTCTCTTTTTTGGCTCATTCTCAGGAAATCCTACACCAGCCTGTCCGGCACCAACAGCCATGCAACGTTCCAAGTCACTTAAATTACCTTTCTTCCCCATTCTCACACTCTTTTTGAATTTTAGCAGATCATCTTCACAGTGTCAAAATTTTTAAATGCATTGAGTTACTGCCATGTGATTGGCTGATTAGATATTTGCGTTAACCAGCAACTGTGCAGCTGCACCTAAGTGTTACATGCTATACAATGAAGAGCTCTTCCAAAGAGGATTTTTGCCATCTGCAGCTATTTTTATTTGGTGGCAGGGTTCTGTTCTTGGAACATTCAATGGACACATGGAAAGAGAGCAGCAGCAGCAAGACCCCTTCACATAGCAGAGCATCAGATAAATGACAACAAGTCAGGAATGAAAGAAGGCGCCGGGGTGGCGGTGGGTTTAAAATGTTTTGGAGATGTTAGGCAACTGAGCAGGCTAAAGCCGCTTAAATAGAGCGCCCCCTTTGAAATAGGGCTAGGGTTGGATGTGTGTAAAGGTATGAGTTCAGCTAGCAGCAGTTGGTTGGTTGGCTACAGATCAGCTGATCTGCCAGGATTGCAGCTGAGCTTGACTTTGTGCCTGAACTAACCTTATGCTCAGTTTATTTAGATTTTGACCGAACTAAGGCATACAGAGGAGGTGCCGTCTACGTTGTCCTTAAATCCCCAGAACACTGAGCGTCTTATCACTTCACAAACAGACGTACTGAAAAATTACTCAGCAATACAAAAAATTTGGATATTTATAGTACCAAATGAAAACGTTTAGTGACTATGACATAACCAGAGGGAATGAAACCCAGGGTTCGAAAACTGGATTGGATGATTTCCCTGTTTGTTTGGCTGACCTGTAATCAGATCATCAGTTCAAAATTATAGGTGTGTATTGGAGAAGTGTGGGTGCTGTAGGTGCCTGAGATAAATCTTTTAAAAATGTTTTCTATGTGTTTGTGTTAGCCTTGTGTATAAACATAACGGTCTTCAAGTTCAACTTAATGATTTATCAGTTGAAAATTAACAAAAAGTCTCATAACTTATGATTCTTACAAGTGTGGTGTGTATTATCAACATCTGGAACGTACTGTATAAAGATTTAAAATATCTCACATTTGACCTCTGACCTCTCCTTCAAAGTCAATATATTGATCTGAAGTCTAAGTGATAATAATGCGATATAGAGCTATTTAAAACTATGTTTCTGCCATTGTTTACATTGACAGTGTATAGGCATATCTTAAAGGTCAAATAAGGTCAAACTTTCATAAAATGTCTCTTTAAAACTCTGCTTAAAATTCTCCTGCCTTTGTTTGCATTAGAAACATTTAGGAGATGATACTGGCTATATGGGGATTCTAAATATTGCATTATAAAATGAACAAAGGAACCAAACAAAATGAATCTGTCCATAATGCAGTACTGTTCCCTTAAATGTAAATACTGCCCAGAGAGGGAGCTGCCTTGGCGGCGGTTTGGCTCTCAGAGCGCTTCTTGTTTTTCCCTATTTATCTGTGCAGGATGCAAACAGAAAGTTAAGTTTGCGTACTCTGAACAGTACCGATGATAAATCTGAAATTTAAGAATTGAAGACTCATGCTTACTTTATAATAAGAGTCCAGCACCAGTACAGTTAGTTTTTTAGCCTCACGCTCACAATTAAAGTGACTAAAGTTAAGTGAATATTGCTACTGGCTTTCACCTCTCTGCTGCTGCAGCAACGTCTCTCACACACCGGGAGGGATTCGCTTCCTGCAGCTGAGTAAGAGTCACTCACAAAGCTGCAGTTAGGCTGTTAGAAGCAAACCCTCAATGATTTCATTCTTAATTTCATCACCCATTTGTTGTCTGCTCTTTGCTTCTAAGCTGACCTGTTGTGTGCTGCACATGTGTGTCTAATGTTTATGGCTGGCCTGATGGACTCACTGCAGTTTGCTGCTCCATGGTATTTGTACTGTAGTATTTTATGATATTTCAATGTGGTTTTTTGTTTTGTTTTTTTAACTTTGTTGGCATTATGGCATCCTTGTTTGTCACCACCACAAGTCTGCACCCATCCAACTCACAGTAAGCCTTTTGACTGATAGTGCCTTTTATTTCTATAGATATAATTACAATATTATGATTAATGCACATGAATACATGTGTAGGTGGTGTGAGGAAGTCTGCTATTCAAGCGCGCATTGGATTCTTCAGTGTATGAATCTTTAGATTCAGCTGCTTAACTCATACATAACTTAGATCAGGGGTGCCCAATACGTCAATCGTGATCTACTGGCCGATCGCAAGTGGAGTGCAGGTAGATCGCACGGAACCCCCAGTGGAGTTGGGGGAAAAAAATGTAGGTCGCACGGCATTAAAAGAAGTAAAAGATGATGATAAACTATCATCCATCCGTTTCGTTACCAACCTACGCGTGCGCATTTAACCACGCTAGCTTTGCTAGTAGCTCGCAAGCTGAAAAAGTGCGGGCACCCCTGACTTAGATGCACAGACTATTCTTATTCTATCTGTCCTCCAGATCAAAGAGTTTCTATCATCTCGAGTATTTAGGAGTGTTATTCTTCAAATGGTTTGATCTGAAAATGGATTCCACGTTACCCCCACTCGGCACAGGTGTCATCAAAATCGATCCGCAACGGCAATCTTCAGAATAGTAAGACAAACAAACAAAAGATCATCAAGCATACCATTGGCTAAGCTTTAGGGTAAATGGAAATTTAAAGAAATACACAGAGACAGATTTACCCAGCAGGTGTCATGGAGGATGGAGGATTTACCTTACAATCGCACAGATTGGCAGATAGCCTTCTGTGTTAAATCCACTTTTTTTTTTACCAACCCAAGTCTTCAGTATAGCACCAAGACTCATCCTCTAGACTTCACTCTTCTAAATAAGAATCAATGCCTAGTCAAGACTGAAGCCTTGCCAATAAGACCAGGAATAAAGTCGGAGGTAAACAATGCCACGACTGCGCTTGGTCTCCAACAAACACTCTGAATCCTAATCCCTCTTCTCTAAAGCTCTCTCCTCTCTTACTTAATTCTATCCTATTCTTTTTTATTTATTTATGAGTGCTCCATCAGACCAAAGAGCAAATGTAATCTACTCAGAGAGAGCAAAACAGTGACAATGTGACTAATCATAAACAGCTGACTTGAAACTGTATTAACATATTACAGACACATTATAATCATTATTCCTACAATGAAATTGAATCAGTCATTTCCATACACTGAATGATTGAATGGGGTGTGATTGTATTAGCTGAAAGCTGCTTATTATTCTACTCTAACAAGCTTTCAATCCTTGGAGTTGCTATGCAAGAATATTGCACCTTGTCCTGATTATGAGGATTATAATGCAGCAGTGTTAGAATACTGTTGTGATTAGAGTTTGACTGAAATGGGGCACATGCCAATATTCATATTTTTGGAATATGAATTCTCAGATAATCATAATGGGAAATTTGAACTTTTGCACATTTGTGTGTCTGCCAGGACTTAACTCCTGCTATGATGACATTCAAATTAAACAGCATTTAACACCTAAACTATTTGATCTGTATTAAATAAAACTAAACTCAGTTTTTGGACTATTTTCCATCGTGTCACTTTTGAAATGGGCACGAAAGCTGCTGTGTAGTGTACCCCCCTTCCCGATTTCTTAGTTTTGTGTCTGTTTGACACGCTTAAATGTTTCACACATTCAAATGTTTACACACACACACACACACACACACACACATACACGGCAGATAGCTGCCTCCCCGAGCCTGGATCTGCTGGAGGTTTCTTCCTGTTAAAAAGAAGTTTTTTGTTCCCACTGTTTCCATGTGCTTTCTCATAGGGGATTGTCCATTATTGCAGGGTCTTTACCTTTCAGTATTATTCTAATTTGGCACTATATAAATAAAATTGAATTGAATTGAGCAACTGTAAATTATTACCAGTGGATTTGCTGAACTGGTATCAGGGTCTGACTTGATAGTATAAAATTTCCACTAGTTTGTCGTCAGTAAAAATTGTTTTAAATGTTCTAAATAATAAATTGATAGCCTAATTTTCACTAGACTGATGGTTTGAAAACATTTGAAAGCTTCGACTGTGAGCATGCCTCATGTCTAAAATAGTAAGCTCACTATTACAAACACCTGAACTCTACCAGATTGAAAAAAACAAACAAACAATGCAACAGGGAAACCCAGTGTATGACAATGGAAAGCCGACAGGTTCAGCACATAATGAGCTGGAACCGTTTTCAACTTTGTATGATCTACTCTATTCATAGTCTCCAGAATCATTCATTTTACAATAAAGCCGTCCATTTTAGAACAACTTACCGCAAATCAATAGACTAATTAATTAATTCTTATTGAAGGGCTGTTATTATCCAGATAATGAGCTTCTGACCTGGACATGCCCGTGCTTCCTCACACCAAGCCCCCCCCCCTCTCATTAATCCTTTTTTTTTTCTCGGAAACACATTTATAACAACAATAATAATGACCGTCGATCACTTTCTGGAGGACACAGGAGTGAGAACACGAGAAAACATCATTCAAAGCAAAGTTTTTAATGATTTATTCCAGTTTTGGACCGAGTCATTTGAACTATAGTGAGACGGCGTGTTAGGACAGTTGTATTCTACTGGCATTCTTTCATAGAAATGAATAGCATGATTATAAGGAAAGTAGAGAATTAACTTCCCGCTGGTTAGAAGCAAATATATTCAGTTCATCTGTCTTGCAGAACCTCTCAGTATAATTAACTGTGCACCTTTTTTAAACCACCAGCAACAAAATTTTCATGTTATAATTTTCTGTTGGCAATATAGTCCTCCAGAATATAGAAACCCACAGGAGACTTTGTATATCAGCGAGTAAAGCAGTGCATTATTTTGGCTCAAACACATCTTTTTAGAAGAAGGGAAGGGGCAGATCGAGCAGGAATAATGGAAAATGGGGAGTTTCACGTAAAGATTCATATATCACTATTTCTTGTTCATGTAATAATTCATCATTACCATCAGTCTGTGTCTTCTAAGTTTAAAAATGATCATAATATTATGTAACATTAAGCCTTTGCCTATTGGTAGCATGGCTGAGACAAGTAGGACAGGACCCATATGGACAGCAAGGTCAGTCATTTGCTTTCCCTGCTGTGTTTGTAGTAGCCCCTTTTTTTCCTCTCATTCACTTTCTCTCTCTGGGGGTGTCCGATGAAGTGGTCAGCAGTTGACAGGTGCTGCCGTGGCTGACAGGCCAAACACAGTGTGAGACGCTCTGTGTGTGTCTGTGTGTGTGTGTGTACGCGCGCTGGGCACTGCTTTAGGGCCTGTCAGCCCTGTGCTGCGGAGCATGGCAGGAACAAAGCCACAGGGACACGGAGTCAATGACATCTCTCTCTCTGTTTTGCTGTCTGTCTCTTTCTCACCTGCTTTATTTCAGTTGCCCTCTCCAAAATTCTGCCTTGCAAGTATGGAAAGTGGAGAAATGCAATGTTTTTTCTCGTAACACAGCAGACTATTAGGGGGTGTGTTTCGTGGTGTAACCTAAGACAATGAGGGATTACAGTGTCATGGTGTGAGGACTGAGCAAATAACTTGCTGGGTGGGCCTGACACTCATGACACAGTGAATTCTCCAGGGAGCGCTGAGATGTGCAGACAGTTGTAGTAGGACAGCACTTTTTTTTCTGCCTTTGTTAGCTAGGCTACCAGCATTTGCAAATGTCAGCTACGGTTGCCATTTTTATTTTAGCATGCTAGCGTTTACCAATCAGTGGCTCCGTGGGCTTAAAGAGTGGGTAGAATGTTTTATTTTGGTTGTGATATTTCAGACACAAATGTTAACCTGTGAGTGTGACCATTACATAAATGCCATGGAAGTAAAAATTTGCTATACATAAATGCAATTGTAGACAGTCCAATACTTGCTAGTCTATTTCACCATAGACGCCTCACTGAGCTGGTCTGCGCTGTAAACTTATACAAGTAAATGGACTGAACTTCATAAACACCTTTCTACAAAGTTAATGTGTCTCATTCACACATTCAAATTTGCACTAATATATACTGGGAAACTTATAGGCACCAAAAATAATGTAACTTTCTCTGCTAATTATAAATACTAAATACTCCACATATGTTTAGGGTGCAGGCATCAAAGCAGCGTATGTATTTCTAATGTTTTTACGAGTGTTTACGGCTGCTTGTGATGATAAATGTCTACGATAACCAGATCCTGACATGTAGATATAACATCTGCAGGTTTTCTGAATAAAAAAAAAAAATTCTATTAAGGTTTTCTTTTTATCAGTTTAGGTATGATTAATGGCAAGCTTTAACACAAAAAACCCACAAAAAAAGTTGACAAATTAAAATAAGACACTGCAATAGACAGCAATCTGCTTCATTTTCTTTTAGCAATGAAACTGTATACGACAATTATAGATCCATGTTTTATTGCGTAGAATAAAATAATGCAAATGCAAAAAGACTGATTACCACATCCAATATGGCGGCGCAGCTGACGTACAATTCAGCGGCCAGTGCGGCATCTACATAATGTCTATGTATCTCACTGTGACACTGTGGCGGGGGCAGACGTTGCTGCTTGCTGTGGGTTTTTTTCCAGCACATATGGTGTCTGCTAATGCCTGAAGAATGGTACCTGTCCTCTCCCCAGCACCTCGGGCAGCTGCTGAGAATGCGCTCCAGTGTTGCTTTCTGCTGGCAGAGGTGACAAGCAGTGAATGAGCCAGGCCCCAGCTCTACAGGTTGGTCGGGCTTGAGAGCAAATTGTATACTGACTTCACCAGCAAATAACTTCCAGCTCTTCTCTTCAGGTTCCTAGTGAAGTTGGTAATTGTTACTGGTAAGTCAATAACAATTACTGATCATTTTCCTGAATTACCAGTAACTCACTTGATTTACAAGTCACAAAGAAGAACACAATCTGTTCAACAGCCCTAACAACAGATTTAAAAGTAACAAAGTTCAATTTATTCATTAAAGAGGTTATTAGCCCGGGTAAGCCATTAATCTATTAGCTTACTTTAGAACTTGATGGTGGGCTGAATCCCTATCCAAGATGACTTTCATTGGGCGTTAACTGTGGACAGGTCATCATGTCACCACAAAGGAGTTGACAGCTATATGTATTCACATTCATACCATCCCCTCCCCACTATTTTTTGGTCCTGTTGAAACCCAGTCAGGACATGGTGCATGTCTACAGGATCCATCACATCCACACTTCCCATTCATTGTTTATGGAGCCACCTGTGAAATGCATTCTGGCTGTGTTCTGAGAGATGGGGTATCCAGTCACCCGCTCTTTCTTTATGTAAAGTCTAGGCTACTTTATGCAGATTGGTGGCATCTGGCATGATGTGACACAAAAAAATTAAGGCATGTTCTGCAGGTGCAGGCCCCACTTCTCGTCTCTAATGTTTTAACATCCTAACATGCTCCATTACACTTTTCTGTTAAAACTTGGACATTAACCAGTTCCTAAGCCTAGATGGTTGCTGGTGACCTGGTGGATTTTATGGTAACAAGGATCATTTATAATTATTAAAATATTAGCTTGGACACTTGACAGTTGTGGTTGGCCTATGGTTACATTTCCCCTTTATGACACATAGCACAGCTTTCATGCCCCCCACCCCACCCCCCACCCGCCCCCACACCACCACCACCCAGTGATGTGGACTTCCATTTCCTCGTCACACTCTCGGCTGATACGGTGTAGCTGGTAGTAGTGGATCCTCGTCGAGCTTGACCAAGCGAGTGTGTGTGCGTGTATATGCACGTGTATGCGTGCGTGCACGCTGCTTTTTCACCATGTTGGTATCTAAATTAAATTGTCTTTATCTCCTCCAGAAAAAAAGGAAAAGGCAGGATGGGAAGCGCTGGGGAGTGGGGGTGAAAATTAATTTGTTAGATCAAAAAAATATTTAATTTTGCTGCACATCAAACAAACTTTGTCTTCAGACAGGGTGTACCAAGACAGGCCCGCCTTTTTCCTTCTTCTTCCTCTTCTTTTCTTCATCTGCTTCCTCTTTTTTTCTTTAATTAAAAAAGCATCCTATTATTACAGCAGATGAAAAGGAAACATCTATTCAAACACTACAGTCGTACCGGACTACCACTAATCTTTTGGTAATTATTTTTTAATTGAATCTTTTGAACACAAAAGCCCTGAACAGATGCTTGCATTACCGTGGTCCCACATCATGCACCACGCCATGTATACGAGATGATGCCTGCCTCGCCACAAGTGAACAGCAGGACAACATGGAAATGGAAAAAAAGGGAGAGAAGAAAAAAAGGAACGAGGGACAGAATTTGATGGAAGTAGGAGAGAGGACTGGGAGGAGGTCTGGAGAGATGGAAAGTTCTGTATAGATGAACAGCTCAGCAACTCTTTAAATGTCTGAACATGCACGTGTTTGTATGCACACACACACACACACACACACAAGAAGCCTTTCTGCAGGAATACACACTCAGATGGAAACTGAGAGGTCAAGAAGCTTCAGTTTAAACTGCGCCTTCTTACCTCCGCCACTTTTCCTCGCAATCCTTCTTTTGCTTCATGTCTGGACATCTCCAAACTTCAGCATCTACGGAGTGCTGATTCCGAGCACATAATGATCGGTCTTAAGAGGATGGAGGGGGTGTGCTTCACTTTGAAAAGAAAAAGCCCCAAAAGATGAACCCAGTCTAAACTTTCCAGCTTTTCGCCTCCCAGAAAGGACCTTAAAAAAACACCTTATTACCACAGTGTTCCCCATTTCACTGACATTTGGTTCGGTTCTGCATTTGAGTGAGGGATTGTGGATGATGTGTGTAAAAGTTCTCGCTATGAGATGCTTCAGAAGCGCTTAAAAGACATGTAGAGGGAGATGCAAAGAGGGGCTTAAGGAGCAGGCAAATAGGAGCGGCTTGTGGAAAGAGACATCTTTAGCTTGGCTTTATGCAACACTATATTGGCTCTTAATCATGTCGAGTACCCGTCAGAGCACGCCAAAGCAGGTTCAATCACATTACTCCTTCATTTTATGTGTATGTGAGTGGGAAGGAGTGTTTCCTCTGGCTTTTATGTGCATGCATGTGTGTCTGCATGAGGCTAAATGCTGGAGAATGTGAAGGTGTAAGCATGTACTTACATTGGCTTGGTGGAGTTATGATCACAGCATTTTGAGCTTCACCTTTATAAATATATATATATATATATATATATATATATATATATATATATATATATATATATATATATATATATATATATATATATATATATATGATCCCTTACAACAAATTCAAAGAGCTGCAGCTGTTGCCAGTTAATCATATCCTGTCAGTAACTTTTACACAGTCTCAGCTAATAAAGCCCGATTCGACGCTACTACATCAAATGCTCTCTCTCAAACTTAAAAGCTGATTTTCCTTTAATCTTGATGCCATGGTTCAATGATTAATGATTCAAAAAATGCATTTTCTTCTGACCCAAGTAGGTATAACACAGCAATATTTGAACAATTGATGTTAATTGTGCAAAGCACAGTTTTTTTGTTTTGTTTGTTTTTGTTATAGCAACAATTTACAGAAGTCCCCTAAACATGTCACACTCAGGAATTCCTAAAGTTAGTTGTCTTTTTTGGTTTGTTTTATTAAGAGGACGCCTATAAAGACACTCACTGAATATGTCAGTTTTATTCTTTTGGTTTTGTTTTCTTGTTTTGTTGTTCGTTTTTCTTTGATGGTTCAAAACATGCCTGTACAGAAGGGGCAGGCTGTGGGCTGCCTTTATCTCAAGGATCACTCATCCCAACAACCAAGCTCAACACAGATGGTGACTCACACCTCACCTCACAGGTTTAAAGTCCAACTCAGGTTTAGGTGTTTAGGGTTAGGGTTAGGGGTGAGAATGCATTAACACCAATAGTGTCCTCACAAAGACTGGCACACAAACACGCCTATACGCGTGTGAATGTAATGTAACAGAAAACATGCTTTGGCCAAATATGAGGACTGAGTGAACTTAAAGTCAAAACCATGCTTACACAGTAGGCTGGGCAACGTAGCCCGTAGAAGTCTGTGCCTCCCCAGACCAACACTGACCCACCGCTAAACCAGTCATGCTGAAATGATGTTACAGACAGCACAGCGTTCTCCACGGCTTCTCCAGACGCTTTCACATCTGTCACACGTGCTCAGGATGAACCTGCTCTCATCTGTGAAAAGCACCGGGGGCCAGTGGTGGGCCTGCCAATTCTGGTACTCAGTGGCAAATGCCAATCAGGCTCCACAGTGCCGGGCCCACTAGAGGATGCCGGGTTGTCTCATTGGTGCCCCTCTAGTGCACCTGTTGTTAATTTCATTAACGCGAAAGCAGCTGAAACTGATTAACAACCCCCTCTGCTACTGACTGACCAGATCAATATCCCACAAGTTTAATTGACTTGATGCTAAAGTCTGATTAAAAAGTGTTCCTTTAATTTTTTAACAGTGTGTGAGACGCAGCGTGACACTGCCTTCAGCAGAGGAAGCACCAGTTAGTGGCAGGGATTATGACAAGTTATATGATATTGCTGATTATCATTAGGAGAATAAAGCGATTTACTTTTTTTGTCATATTTTTGTGGCTGTCCTTTCCAGAAAAGAACCCTTAGGATAATTTGTGCTGCTGTGAAAACGTGGAACTGCTTTTCAAAATTAGGCAGTCTCTAGAGCATGGTGGGCGTAAATGGATCCTATGTCATTCCCTTTTTTTAATCTTAGTTTAACCTTCTGATGTCCAGTTCATTGATGCTGACACATGCAATCCCTAACCCTACTGTTTTTTTCTGTGTGTCAGCTGGAATTATTTTTATGTCCCTGATTGCAAAGCCCCCCAGTAAAATCACATATTTTGATTTTGATTAGTTAGGGTTACTCCTCATGAGAACTTAGACCCCAGAGGCTTAACTTTAAGCCCAGTTCCATGAACGAGTCTGAGAAGCTCGAGACATAGAGGGCCCAGATTTGGGGGGACAAACCTCAGGCTAATCTCATGTGCACACGTACAGATGATATGTGCATTTCCATCAATTTTCTAAATACGCAGAGCTGGCTAATGACAATGAAGTGTGGACTTGAAGACAGATAATGGTGATAGAAAGAGAAAGATGCTGTTGGGATGTTGTTGGCAAGGCACAGGGGGGAGGGGACTGTGCGATGGAGAGGACCGAATGAGAGATCAACAATGCCATAAATAACCTTGGGAGAAGTCACCTATCCTCCCGCAGGCGACAGCTCGTCAGGGAAATGAATGGGTTGTCACTGTCGTCTTTGTGCCCATAGCTGAGGGCACTGAAGCTGGCACCGCTGCACTCGCACACACAAACACAAGTGGAAAAAAAAGCTTTTCTTTCTTTCCTTTTTTAACGTCTTTAACTCTCCCCCCACCACCACCACCACCACCACCAACCCACCCCGCAGCCCCCCACAGCAAACACAAACACAAACACACAGGTTCACAAACACTCTTTGAAAGCATGCATCCACTTAAGCAAAATTGACATGCCAAAGCGAGGAGTAGAGTCGATGGTGTGCACGTGAATGTAGGAGCACGCACACACACACACAGACACACACACACACACACACACGCACACTCCAGCCCACTCATTCAGCGCTCGCGCTCCTCTCAATGTCTCCGTCTGTCTCTCCCTCTCTATATATCTCCATTTGTCTCTCTGGACTCCAGGTGTGTTGCTTGGATTTCATCCCCGCAGCATTTTATTCTCACCCCGCACAATATTTACCCACAGTTCAACAGGCTCCGGCGACTGCGTCGCACACACTCTGCGAGGGGGAGCAAAGTGGGTGTGCGTGCGCTCTTTGTGCTTCTCGGATGAAACAGATCAACAGCTCAGAGCTATACACATATTGTTTATCAAATTACCAACACCTTCATTACTCAACTATTTTGCCAGGAGAGATTTGTTCAAACATATTGTGAAATTAGTGCAGATTCTGTTGCTACTTGTTTATTTACCTGATGCGTTTTATTCATAATAACACGGCCGTCATTTCTGATGGGGATGCAACACTTTGCTGCCACCGCTGATTTTTACTGATCTCTGCAATACATCCCCCCCCCCCAAAAAAAATAATTATATTATTGTTGAATACTGAATATTGAATATCACTCTATGAGAACATTCTGGCTCCTTCTTCTCTCCTCCTTTTGAAGTAATCAACTGTAACTAGGTCCACCTTGGGCAGCTACAAAAGTGCTACCTACACAATGATGGATTCATTTTCATTAATGTATAAAGCTAGATTTTTTTAAACTTCTATTTCACTGTTACTAGTATTACAATTCATTGAGAATACTTTATACTTCTTTGCTTTTTCTCCTTTTGTAGGATTTTGGCCCGTGTGATGTTCATAATAATATCAACAACGAGCCCGATCTGACATGTTTTTGTTGCTGGTCTGGCAAAGCCCAACTTCACACGTGTGTATTCACCAAGGGGGTTGGAGATCGGCCGTGGGTAGGAATCTGTTAGGGATCAATCGTGACATCATTGTTGTTATTTCTCACTGATTTAAGGCCCGGTTCTTAACCACCTACACCCAATAATAACAAACGGCGGTGTAATGCAGCAGCTCCCGCAGCACCTGTTGTGTTTGACTTTTGAATGTGTCTGAATCCAAATAGATGCAATGCAAGGATTCTGACTCTGACATTAAACAGACTGCTTTTATTTGTCAAAGATAAAATGTGAATGTGGACCGCAAGCGTACTAACCTTATATTCATCTTTAGACTGAGTTCGAGTCAGTTTAGAGTCCCTCCAGGGTTAGGGGTAGCAGCTCCACCTACGTTTTCCTTTACTGCATTAAAAATAGAAATCTTAATATTACTCGTAGATCTTGTTTTCGATTATCATATGTCACTGAGCCGTTGTCTAATTGAATGCGTTTGTTTTTCTTTGTTTTTAGTTGCAGGACACTCAGCTTCGTTGTGGTATTCATCCCCTCTGAAATAAAACACCTTTGCTTAATAGACTTAAGTCTGCTAAGCCTGAGTGTGTCTCCATTCATGAGGGCTTATGTGTGTGTTTCTGTGTGAAATAGTTGCTTTGTCAGTGAACAAGCTGACATGTCAAAAATACACAACTCCAGCACTATTCCACATATTCACATCTGAGAAAGAAAAAAAAAAGTCACAGGCTCCTTTTATACAGGGAATGGCTTCACAATTCATTTCAATTTCCTGCAGGGCCCGAGTGACTTCAGAGAGCGAGTAATCTGACGAAGAACTCCATTTAGCCTCGCACTTACATCTTAACCCCAAAACCCGATATTTCACAAATATGACTCTATTGCGTGTGAGGAACGCTGCCTGTCGAGTTTATTTAATTTGAGAAAGGTCTGGGCGGAACATATTGCAGCCCCTCCCTCTGTGACATCAAACCCTTGCCTAAAGTGGCGCTCGGCACAAGAAACAGGACTACTTACATCACAAAATGGACTCTAAATGCAAACAGGCATAACTAGGGACAGCCAAATCATACACTCCCCCCTCCCTCCCCCCTCATTTTCTTTTTTTTTTTTAACCCCCTTCATGTGGAAGAGGATTCAGGGCCTTTTTTTCTTCAAATTTCACACTGTGTTGTATTGTGCTTGGATAAAAATGAAGCGGAGAAATGAGGAGAAAGGGATGGAGTGAGAGAGAGGGGATGGAAGAGAAGAGAGAAAAATCAATAGTGAGGACATAGCTGGGGGGTTTCCATATTACATTTTGCATAGACGTCGGCTGTAATTTGCCTTTGATCTCAGTCCCAAGATGACTCACTGAAGCCATCTTCCACAGCCAATTGGGGGTGCGGGGAGTGAAGCGAGGGCAGGGAGGGATAGAAGGAGTGGGTGGAGGGTTAAAGATGGAGAGAAAGGAAGGGGAAGGGTGGTGAGGGAGTTTGTGCGTGTGTGTTGTGTGTGTATGGGGAGGTGTGGGGGTGGGGGGGTTGAGACCACAAAGCCTAGATGCCAGGCCAGAACTTCATACATTCTGCTGAGATGTCTTTTCTGTTGCAGACTGGATGTAACGCAGACTCTGCCGGCTGCTCGCACGAAGCCAGCTGTAAGTCCTGTATGTCCGGTTCGCCCAGACTGATGAATTCACTGAGCCACAAATGGTCTCTGATTGGTGATTTCCTTTCATGATTTTTTTTCTTTTGAGTTTTATAAATCAAATTCGTCTCTTGAGCCTTTGTGTAGGTAAAGCATCGATGTCACAATGTAAAAGTTTTCAATTATAAGTCAGGTAAAAGTCCACTGATCTATACCTCTGTTATAGAAATTAAATAATTTATCAGTTAAAGCTGCTTTAAATTATGAACATCATGAGTGAAAGAAAAATTGTGAATGGCTGCTTTTTGAGTTATTATTTATTCAGAACTAATGAATTATTATAATTAATAGATTAACACATGAGTGACACTTTAATATAGTGGGTTTAAGTCCATGGAGCCAATTTGAACTATTTTACATTCTGTTTGATCAGCTCATTAAATGTAATGCGGTATAAAATCAACAGGCTGTCAAGGCGAGGGGAAATATGCCTGGACAGCATTTTGGGTCAGAAATGTAATCAGTGATGGAAGACGTGCTCGGGATTGTTTATGCCGGTAAAAGCAGTCACACCACAGTGTAAACACACTCGTGCTGTCTTTTATTTCAGAAAAGTGAAAAAGGTTTTTGTCATAATGTAATCCGAGATTACTGAACTCCAATTGTAATTAAAGTAATTTCAATTATACGTTATGATGTAATATTCTGTATTGCTATGCTATGATAAATCGTGGCTTATCCTATGGATGATAATATAATAAAACAATTTAATATATTTTGTATTAATAATCTCATTTTCTTAATTAAAAAAATATTTATTTTTTTAAACAAAAATAGATATAAACAAATAAAATAGAAATAGAAAAATAAATAGAAAATACATTTAAAAAATATCTAATTCTCAAATAAAAACATGTTAACTGTGGTGAATTTAAACTGGCAGAAACTGAAGTGACACAAGTAAAATGCTCTGATGCGTGATCAGTAATCCAGGTAAGGAATAAGTTCGATTTAATTTGCAGTGGAAAATATTTTGTCACTCAGCCAAGTGACTTCTTCGATGTGAAGACGAACTTAATCAACGTCATGGGATACACAAGTAAAGTATCCTCAAACTTTATTTACTCTAAATGTGTTGAATGTAAGTTGTGTATTGACAATATGGAACAAACTTGCATTGAAATAATGTATCGAAACTCACATAGTGAGCGATGGGTGATTAAAAATCAGTCTGGGCGGTGGAATGTTATGAAATAATGAATGAAGACATAAAAGTAATTAATAGATAGAGCTGTCTCTGAGAGAAAGGAGAGGAGGATTCGTCATCTCTTCTCTACACAATGCCATTGTTCCCTGCGACATTCACCAGCCGCTGTGTTATTAATGATCCTGCTTTGCAGAACATACATTTTTCTCTTTCCACTCTCAGTCGCTGTCTCCGGAAACTTTTTTTTGGAGCTTTTTGTCCCTGGTCTCTCCCACTGCTGTTGCCATCATCATCACCAGCCCTACCATTCTCTTTTTCCAGTCAAAATTGTTCATCGACTGTGTCACTACCTTGTACATTCTCTCTAGAGAGGTGGGCATGCTCCGGAGTACTGTATTCTGAAGAGCAGGGATTTGGCTGGAACTCCCCCCCCCTCCCCCCAAGTGAAAACTTTTGTCCTTTCCATAGCTTTGCTGTTTTTGCCAGGCTGTTTCAGTGTAACATTGTAACACTGTGACTAAAAAGGATGCTTCTGCACACATTGACTGACATTGATGAAGTTGCTGGTGTTGTGCCAGCAGCCATTCAAATGTGGCTTCATTTTGGCTTTTTTCACAGATACAGTCTAAACAAAACAACACAAAATAGCTGATTGAAAATTATCTATTGAGATTTTTTTTTTAGCCTTTGACATGCATCACTATGCACTAAAAGTAAAGTGAGGTTGCTTTCAAAAATAACACCATCAATAGCTTTTATTTACTAAATTACTTACTAACACAAGTGCAATCAATAAAAAATAGCTGAATAAAATCAGTGGTGCACAGGGGCATTTCAAGGACTTGTTTTTGTTTGTTTTTTGTTTTGGTAAATGTGGCAAAATAAAAAAATAAAACAAAAACAATAGAAATCTATGATGAATAAATACCAGACCAACCCACTTTGAAACTGGTTAAAACTTAATGAGTTAATGGACCAGCGTAAATGAGTTCTATTCTGTTGAGTGGAAGAAGTAAAGAACAATGGAGTTAGGGAGAAGCAGGCAGTGGTCCAAACCACTGTGAGGCAACTGTATGAGTGGAGGTCCTTAGTCATGATTTATAGATACACAATATTGCCAAATGCATTCACTCGTCTGCCTTCACACACATATGAACTTGAGTCACATCCCATTCTTTATCCACAGGGTTTAATATGATATTGGCCCACCCTTTGCAGCTATGACAGCTTCAGCTCTTCTGGGAAGGCTTTCCACAAGGTTTAGGAGTGTTTAGGGGGTTGGCGGTTCGATTCCTGGCTGCTCTGGGCTGCATGCCAAAGTATCCTTGGGCAAGATACTGAACCCCAAGTTGCTCTCAGACGCAAGTGTTGGAGTGTGAATGCAAATGTGTTGTATGAGTGCTCAGTTAGAGTAGAAAAGCGCTATATAAGAACTAGTCCATTTACCATTTATAGGAATTTCTGACCATTCTTTCAGAAGCACATTTGTGAGGTCAGACACTGATGTTGGATGAGAAGGCCTGGCTCACAGTCTCCGCTCTAATTCATCCCAAAGGTCTTCTCTCAGGTTGAGGTCAGGACTCTGTGCAGCCAGTCAAGTTCTTCCACACCAAACTCACTCATCCATGTCTTTATGGTCCTGCTTTGTGCACTGGTGTGCATTCATGTTGGAACAGGAAGGGGCCATCCCCAAACTGTTTCCGCAAAGTTGGGAGCATGACGTTGTCCAAAATGTCTGGGTATGCTGAAGCATTAAGAGTTCCTTTCACTGAAACTAAGGGGCCGAGCCCAACTCCTGAAAAACAACCCCGCATCATAATCCCCCCTCCACCAAACTTTATACTTGGCACAATGTAGGCAAACAAGTACTGTTCCCCTGGCAACCACCAAACCCAGACTCATCCATCAGATTGCCAGACAGAGAAGTGTGATTCATCCATCCAGAGAACAGGTCTCCACTGCTCTAGAATCCAGTAGTGGTGAGCTTTACACCACTGCATAATGCTTGGTGATGTGAGGCTTTGATGCAGCTTCTCGGCCATGGAAACCCATTCCACGAAGATCTCTACATGCTGTTCTTGAGCTAAAGGCCACATGAAGTTTGGAGGTCTGTAGACTGCAGAAAGTTGATGACCTCTGAGCACCAGGATTATAATACTTTTAGATTTTACATTATAGTTTAGTTTTAGTTCGTTTTTCTTCTCTAATTCAGTTAGTTTTAATTAGTTTTCAGAGCGTTTTTGCTCGTTTTTATTGGTTTTTATTTTTGGTTTTATGCTTAGTTTTAGTTAGTTTCAGTATTAGTTTTAGTATTTTCATACTTAATCAGGTACTCTTTAAAGACACCCTTTAAAGAAATATATTCAACAACCAACTGTTCACAAGACAGCAGCACCACATGCTAAATGTGTGTAACATAAAGGACAAACAGGAACATCAACAGGGAGAAACAAAGAAAAATATGAACTCCAAATAAATAAATTCTACAATATACTCCCAATTAAGTTCAGCGTCAGTGCAGCAGATTAACAACACCTACATGTGGTGTTTGACAAAAACAAACTCTTTGAAGGAGTCAAAGCTCAAATCCAGCTGCATCCTGATGTTCTCCCACCTGAAGCTGCTTCTGTTTTGGAGCTAGCTTGGTTAGATGCTCCTAATTAGACTTGCAGGCCCTTTGCCGCCTCTGTACACAACCTACGGAAGTGTCCCAAACTCATGTCCGCATTTTTGCTTGTGTAGCTGGATTGTGTGTGTTAATTACCTTGTGGTTGTGTGCTGGTGCTTTTTGGTCCTCGCTCTTTGTGCTCAGTCTTTTGGCTGCAAACATATTTGTCCCTGTTTTTTTTTTTACTTTCTTCATTCCCTCACATCCATTCCGATAGTTTCGGCAGTCTCCCTCCAGGAATTTGCTGACATTTGTGAGTCCTTATATTGATGCTTTGATTATTATTCCTGATTGTTATTCTCTGACTGATAAAGTAGCCGGAAACGCACAAGGACTGAACAGGTTAATCACGTGCACGCCAGGTTACCTCATAGGATCAGAGCGGTTTCCGTAGCTGCCCTGTGTGCGCTTTTCAGGTGGAGGTTGATGTTCTTTGATGTTGGTGTTTTTTCCTGACTGAGGAGTGTTCCGTACATTTTTCATCATCCACAACAACACACTCGCTGCTATCTGTGCTATCGTAGTAAAAAACAAACTTCATATGGGACTCTGCTGCTTTCTCTGCAGACCGCTGCATTACTTTGAGGAGAGCACGCACACACACGCACTGTTGCCCGATGTCGCTCCGAGCTTAAACTCAGAGAGCAGAAAAAATGATTTCATATCAATCAACAAGACTTTAAAAAATGACAATATCTATAATTTCAGTTAGTTTTACTTAGTTTTGTAAACTCACAATTCAGTTTTAGTTAGTTATCGTTTTTTCCTTTTAATTTTAGTTTTTATTTATTTCAGTTGACAATGTTTTTTCAATTTCAGTTTTCGTTATTTCGTTCGTTTTCGTTAACTATAATAACCCTGCTATGCAAAAAAAGTGCTAGTGTGTATTGGCAAAACAAAGTTTAGATTAATTTATTTTGAAACTTATGAAAAGCTTATGATTGTTCGTCACTATCACAGAAACATGTAAAATCTCAATAAAAATGATTCACTCATTAATAATAATCAGTACAGTATATAAAACACACACACACACACACACACTCTTACCCATGTAATCAGTTTTTCCAGTAGCGTTAAACCAGCTGTCCTCAGTCCAATCAAAGTAGCAAAGCTGTTCCCAGAATTTTGCAGAATAACTCACATTGTGTTCTGTCTCTTCATGTAACCTCAGTCTGACTCCATGAAATCACTTCATGGAGTCAGTCTCAGGACGCAGTTACTCAGCACTGCATCGCTAAAGATGTTTCCTTTGTGTCAGGCAGAATTTGTTTTTTAATAACAAAGTCAGTCAAACACGCTTTTCAGGTCATATAAGACTTTACAGTGTCACACAGGAAGAGTATGTGACTTTTAAATGCACGGCACTCATTATGAATAGTTATAAACAATGCTGTTTGAGACTAACTGCTGCCTTTTTTTTCTCCGTTTCCAGTCTTTAAAGTTAACAAAGTGCATTCGGTGTTAAATTGGCAACTCATGATGCTCCAGGTACGTTTCCACCTATGCTGCATTTCTGTCATAATTTGGCCCCCACTTGTCAAACATACTGGAGAGTGTTTTTGTTCGCATGCTAGCACCCAGTTTCTTGGTGTGGGTAGCAGAATTTGATATTATTTGAGGCTTATTCCTAATCGCTCAGACGGTAAATATTGCACACTTCTTCTGCGGTGGGCTAATGGGCATGTAACTTTATAGGCAAACATGTGAAGTGGTATTCCTCCAGTTACTGGGAGTTTAGCGGGAGTGCCAGGCACTCCCTGAAGATGAAAGATTTGTCAGATGGCACCGTCTGGCTCAGCTCATGCACTTATGAGAAACAGACCTTCAGGAGAGGCTAAGTGTCCAATCTCTTGTGAGTAAGAACAGTAAAAGAGCACAATCATCGGTAAATGGACTATTTCAAAACCAGAAGCATTGCTCTCCATGTCTTTTGGCATCGTCCCCTGTTGAAATGTACACCTTTACCATCCCTCTCCAGGAGTGCACAGCCGATTATTGCTATTATTGCACTTCATAAATCACCTCCTTTCACAAGATTGATGACTTTCCAGTCCATACTTAGCACGTTGTGTTGGATCTTTTTAAAGAAATTTGGTTTTCTTTTCCTGAAGATTCAGGTCCATTTGGCTGTCGATCTTCTCCGCTATGGCTGAATTAGCATGCAGCCTCAATAATCTACCCCCTCGTCTCTCATGGCTCAGTCCACAATCCCTAATGATGAAATGAATTACACCGTCTATTGTCAGAGTGCTTTAATCATATTAGCTTCTGCTAAAATGACAGAGCATTGTTCGGGGCCCCAGACAAAAGAATACACATCTAAGGTACAATGGACCTCGGATCTCTCTCAGTGAATTACATTAATTCTAAATAACGTCACGTTAAGCTTCCTGTCCAATAGAGGCAGTAAAAGAGGTTTGACTGGGATGGCATTTGTACCTTTATCACTGCTCCTAATGAGACACTAGAATATAATACTGACAGATGTTCACTGACATAGAAGTATTTTTTCCACTTAGAAATGGGTTTATTACATCTGTCCATCTTGCTGCAGTTATTTGTCTGAGACTTTATCTGGTTTTTTTTACTAAAAAACTTGTGAAAGTGTAAGAAAATAGACAAAAAGTTTAAAAAGACAGATGTTCACATCTCACACCATATGGCCAAAAGTTTCAGAAAGCTGTTTTCTACATATGTTTGTTCCTTTTTGATGTGGCAGCTATGGAAAGCCGAACCTAACCCATTGAGCATACATTTATAAGGGTTCTCCACACAGGAAGAAACGAATCCAAGCAGACACCAAAATGATAACTTAAGATGACGTGAAGTAGGCAGGTTTGAAGTACAACTTATCTCAACTTTGAGGTGAGCGGCGGAAACAATTACAAACGAGAGCAATGACGGGATTTATACTGCCTTTTAAGAAGGGACACATTAGATACAATATGTGATATCCATAGACTGTATATAAAAGATGGATGTAGGTTCAAGGTCTGAAAAATGAAGCCAGTGCAATAATGTTAGAAAAAAAGTCAAACAATTATTAAAATGTTTTTCAGACTATCACAATATGTGAGGCTTAGGTCTCCATTTACTTGCAACCATTTAGCATATCCCCATGTCATATTTTCAGTCTACCATTCAGTTTTAGCCAACACACAAATTTTTAACCCGAGAAAGACACAAACAGTGAAAGCAAACACAGACTTATGTGTGCTGCTGCTTTTGCTGCGGGGGAATAGCTAAACAACTGACCAAGTCCTTAATTCAATCATTCCTACCGGGTACTAGCCCACCCCTGTCGCTATTCATTGATGAAGTCTCTTTAAGGAGAGTAACATTTAGCATATCTGGCTAAATGGTTCTAACAAGCCCCAGCTTGCACTGTGTTAAAAATTAATAAATAATAAAAGAAGGAGAAAGTGTGATGTTGCCAGGGAAATAATTTGCCTCTCTTGAACTGATGATGGCATGCACTTTATGCAAATTGGTGTCTTGGGACAACAAAATCCCTCTTAATACATATGCAGATTTCATAAAAGAGAGAGAGACCTGAGTAAAGAGGGAGGAGATGAGAGAGCGATTGGAGGTAGGAGGGAAAGATAAGTCAGTATTAAAGTGAAAGTACATATGTGAATTTTATGTCCATAAAATCAATGCAAAGTGCTTATTCTTTTGATAGTAAAATAAAAAGGTTTATGTGTGTGTGTGTGTGTGTGTGTGTGTGTGTGTGTACGCAGCATGCGTCACGTATGTAATGCTGCATACTTGATGGCAGTGTCAATGTGTGTAAAACTCACCAATGACTGTAGGAGGTCTGAATAACGAAACATTTTTTTCTCCATATAACTGCACTGCTCAAAGAAATTAAGGGAACACTTTGAAAACACATCAAATCTCAATGGAACAAAAAATCATGTTTGATATGGACTGGGTAATGTTTTGGGAATGAAAGGATGCCACATTGTTTGAAAGAAATAAAAATTATCAACCTACAGGGGGCTGAATTCAAAGACATCCTGAAAAAAGTGATGCAGCAGGTTAGTCCAATTTACTGGAATTTCATTGCAGCAAGTCAAAATGGTACTCAGTAGTCTGTATGGCCCCCACATGCTTTTATGCATGCATGACAATGCCGGAGATGTCTAACGGAATGATGGATGGTATCCTGGGTGATCTCCTCCCAGATCTGGACCAGGGCATCTCTGAACTCCTGAACGGTCTGAAGTGTAACCTGGTGGTGCTGGATGGACAGATGGTGTTCTATTGGATTGATTAGGGTGGGCTGAAAGGTTTATAGGCTGATCACGATGAAATGGTTAAACATGACCAAATGTGTTTTATTTTTCAATACTGTCTCCCCTGCTTCCTTGGATTCTTGTGGTAAAGAAGCTCTCATCCTGACCCTCAAAAAAGTCCTCAACAGTCGAGATGACCTCATCATCGATCCTGCTTCACAGGAACACACAGCAAAGTGAGGGACGGCATGACAGTGGGCAAGGGGAGACTCAGACAATATCAACACACACAGGGCAATGAGGCTCGGGAAAAAGAGGTGGGAGATGGCGGGAACAAAAGAAGACAGCAGAAGTTAGACTAGATACAAAGCACAAGAGACAAAGGACCACACTAGTAGAAAAGGAAGTAACTAAACAGAAGACAGACTCATATATGTGAACTTGACATGGAAAGACAACCACACCAGACTGGGGGAACAGAGTAGGATCACAAAAAGGAAGTAATAACCCCACCATCACCACATTGTGTGTGTTTATATTGTCCAAGTCTCCCCTTGGCCTTTGTCATATTGTCTCTCGCATCCCTACCTTCAATCAGTATCCAAATGTATGACTTACTGTACAGCTGTTATGAAATGGAAAGGATCCATTGTTTATCAGGCTCCAAACACATTTTTTAAAGCTGCTAAACATTTCCTTTGCAGTCAGTCTCAAATGGCCGTTCGAGGAGCTGCAAATTTTGGCATTTTCTCGTTGCGGTCATTTTCCAGCCCCTAAGCTTCTGGTTCTGGTCCAAAAATGGAGCTTTTTTTGTTTTCAGCATTACTTACCTAATATGACTATTATTATTACATTTACTGGGCATTCAGCTCTATACACTGTACAGTTCACTGCAGAAACAGAGTCACAGTCAGGCCAGTGTAAAGGTTTCTACACTGCGCTTGGAAAGTCTCATGTCAGAGCATTTTGCTCACAGCCAGCCCTAAACTTCTCTTACCTTTTTCTTCCAGGTCAGAATCACCAGTCTAAATACTTATTATCACCCTGATGAACGACAAGCTGCATATTTGTGCTATCTGATCAGTAGCATCAATGTCACACACAACTTGAAACTGTGGAAAGCGGCCAGTTTATATTTGTGGGCAAATTTCACTGACAAAAGTCTCATGCAAGAGAAAAAAGCGAAGAGTCTGATATCAGAAAAAAAAATAGTAAGTTTAGTGGTCAGTAATTAGAAACCATTAATAATACAGCTGTCAGGACCTTGTCATGAGAGCAGCACTGCAGTTTGACAGAAATACACACACAAACATTTTTCTGAAGACATGCGGTCAATGACTAAGCTAAGAGATGTGTCAAGGGGATGTTACTGATGATGATATGGCAACGATAAAATTGATTTTGCGTTTTACAAACTGTATTATTCACATGACATCACAAAAAAGACTAATTAACCTTATACTTATTTATGCTCTAAACATTCAGTTTCAGGCAGTTTTTCTATTCTTGGCTTGATATGATGTTAATGAGAACAGGCATCCCTAAGAGGGCCGTCTCAGGCACACAGCTTTAGCTTTGAGCACAGAAGTCCCATCCATCTGCTGTTCAAACTTTCTATTTGTAAGGGGCAGCCAATAGGAAGAAAATTAGCTCAAAGTGACACTAGTTAAAAAAGCTGGTTTCAGAGGAGGAACGCAGGGGCTGCACAAAGACTTTTTTGAACTGGTAGTCATGCAAAGCTAGGTGAGATGAGTGCAGCGTCTGTAGAAGCTACTTTAACTTGAAGAGAAACGTGAAACAGCAGATTTGAACCCAGAACTTCAGTTTATTTTGCTCAATATGCAGCACACAAAGAGCCCTAACTCTATGAGAAACATAATTTATATGGAGATTATGATGGCTATATTTGTCCAGCTGCAGCACAGAGTGAGAGGCAGGGTACACCCTGTACAGGTCACCATCCTGTCACAGGGCTAACACAGAGAGACAGACAACCATTCACACCTATGGGCAATTTAGAATCACCAATTCACCTAACCCCAGGAACTGCATGTCTTTGCACTGTGGGAGGAAAAGCCACGCTGACACAGGGAGAACACGCAAACTCCACACAGGAAGGCCCAGACCAAGGTAGAATCGAACCCAGGCCTTCTTGCTGTGAGGCAGCGGTGCTAACCACCATGCCACCGTGCAAAAAAAATCAATAACACAAAATAAAATGTCAACCAGAAGTCATAATACATAAATAAATATGTACATACATTCATACATACGTAGAAGATTTGCTGACATTTTGACAAGACACGATCTGAGTGTCAGTTCAAATTTAGCGCTGACAGCTATGTACCATTTAGACATTTTTAGATGTGTAATCTACAAAAAAAACATTTAATAAAATAAATTTGTTTATTTCATAAACAAAAAGAAACAAAAGTCTGAAAATCAGACCTGTCACTCTTCAACCAGAGTGTAAACTTTTTAGAAGCTGTGGCCGGTCAGACTCCGCCTATGGATGCCTGGTGCTTGGTTTTTAAGGTTCAGTTATGTTAAACTCTTAGTAGTTATGGACTGCTGGTACAACAAAAACTAAGCTGGATTAAAGATGTTCAGTGTGATTTTTCACCTTGTTTTGAATGCTCACTAAATCAAATTGACAAACAATAAACTGTCTGAATGTAATGTCAGTGTGCAGAGAGAGCCAAATCCAGTAAAAAGTTACAGTATGGAGGGTAGTGTGCACGGATGTAAAGACACACTCTACATACATAAACATGTACACTTGCTCTGTTTCCTCAGCTCAGCTCCCCATCCCACTCCCCACTCCCCACTCCCCACTCCCCACCACACCCTGCTCTCTCTCTGAGGAAGTTTTGAATCCTGTCATTCCAGCACTTCTTTCATGTGTGCCTCGACTGCGGGCCTCTCCTCCTTTTGTATTGTTTTATTATTTATGCATGGGGAGAGATGGTGGTTGGCTTGGGCGGGGGTTTGGGGGGAGGGGGGGGGTTGTCTTAGGCATAAGGAGCAGAAGCAGTAGTTTTAGGACAGATCGGTGGTGGTGGGGGGCTGGGGGACCTAATTCATATTCTGTTTCAGCAACATCTTTGAGAGCCAGAGAGTTCAAACATTTTCTAAGCAAATGTGGAGAATGAAGGGGGAGAACGGAGGGGAAAGGCAAGAAGAGAGGGAGGACAGACACCAGGGGCATGCGTGAGGGTGTGCATGATAGTGTGATTTTGAATACACTTGTCCATATGTTTGAGTATGCATGCTTGTGTGTGTGTGTGTGTGTGTGTGTGTGTGTGTGTGTGTGTATCATATACAGTATGTGTTAGTATTCAAGAACAGATGGAGTTAAGAAGAAGTGTGTGATGGAGCAGGTTCAAGAGAGGAAGCAATGAAAAAGAAGGAAGAAAACGGGAACAATACGCAGAAGAGTGGAAAGAGTGTTAGAAAACTTTCTCTGTGGAAAGTGATTAAAATAGACGTGAAAGAGGCTTTGGGGGTGTAACGGGAGACAAGGGCTGTTGCTGTTACTGCCCCCATCCCCCGCGTATGCGTGCACATATGTACTGTATATGTGCATTTACTGTAGGTGTGAGTGCATGTGAATCACGCTGTTTCACAGTCTCAGGAGACATAAATAGGATTTGCTTTGTGAAAAGTTTCAATAGGCCAGTTGAGAAAATTGTAAATCCTTATAGATACTCAGAGGAGGAGGAGGACAGGATCTGCAGGAAATAATCTGAGCAGAAAAAAAAGGAAACTTAATAACTTTTTTTTTATTAGTTTGTTAGTTAGTTTTAATTTTGCAGCAGGTCACATCAATATATTTGAAATGTGTAGGAAATTAAAATATGTTCAGAGATATTAAATGGTACTTGATGATGCAGCATGATTTTCAAGCCAGACAAGCAGCAATGCGCTAGGTCAGATGGTGACCTAACCTGCATCCTGCCAATGCCATTCATCAAACACTTAATAAAGTGCTTGATGATTAGATTAGCCAATCCCAAACCCCAACCCTTTGTCTAGGTTTGTCACCAGTAACCAAGTGGATGTCAACTAACATCCACTTGGTTACTGGCAACCCATCTAGGTTTTCGGGCTGTGGTTAGTTGTAAATTTTTTTTTTAGAGATTTCACCTTCTGTTAAAGGAAAACTGCAGTACCAAAACGTATTCACCTGAAATGTAACTTTTTCTAGTTTAACAAGTGGCTAAAACAAAACCCAAGCCTAACCCTAGACAGGTCACCTGTGACCCGGTGGATGTACAAATAGAAGCCCACCGTCTTTACTGATAACTGATTTTGCCAATAAAGAAGGCCAGACTCTAATTGTAAAACTTGTAAAACATTCGGTGAACAAAGGCTGTCTATTAGAAGTGTCAGAAGATGAGAGGAGTCTTTTTACAACTTTTCGGGACAGGAAACGAATACAAATGCTTGGTTTGGACTAAGACAAGCCAGCATTTCACAGTGGATGATGAAAAAAAGTCCTATCACCTCACACCACAGTAGGCAAACCAGCACGTATGCAGACTGTGCCAAACCTTGTCGCTCCTTATAGCTGTTCTCCGGCCAGTTTAAACTGCACTTAACTAAAGCTGAAGCCTGCTGAGGCCCCAGGGTTCCCCTGTCTGTGCCAGCCATATCAATAGTCACCACAGCTGGGCTTAGCTCTGACACTGTGCTGGAGACTATTGCACCACCGCCTTAACACCCAAACCATCCGGCCCAATCACAATCAGTGGATGTGTGTTTGAGTGCTTGTGTGTGTGTGTGTCTGTGTGTGTGTGTTTGTTGAGTGTGTGTGAGTGTTTTTCCCCACTCTTCCTCCACATCTTCAGTGCATGCCCTTAAGCATGTGCAAAATGGCTCAGTATCAAAGACTGATGATTGAACCGAAAACATACTCTACTCTGAGAAAAAATAAGATCCTCGGTGTATGCGAGAGTGTGTTTGAATGTGTGTGGGTGTGCATGTTTGTGGCTGATTTGTGTATTGCATGAACTAAGCGTCTGTGTGTGTGTGTGTGTGTGTGTGTGTGTGTGTGTGTGTGTAACTGTGTGTCCACTGTAAAAACAAAGAGAGGCAGACACGCAAGAAGACATTTGCTGAGATGTATTGAATTTCAATAAAAACTGCAATGAGGAATTTGAGGCTGAGGCGATTTTTCAATCTCTCATTGTTCTGTCTCGAATTAGTCGTGGTACACTCCATTTTCACCATGCCCAGTTAATCAGATCTCCTCCTGTCCCGTGGGCTTTCCCTCATTTGGTACGTCCCATGAGTCATGTGCCAATCAAATTGCTCATCAATGTCTGCCTCTTTCTTTTTTCTTGGTCTCTCGCTCCCTTCCTTCTTTTAAGCCATTTCATTAAACTGTGTCATAAGAAAAGTTAATGAAGCTGGGTATCCATGTTATGTTGAACATCATGTGAGGGATAGAAAAGGTCGCCTGAATCCATTCGTTTGAAATCATGTCAGATGTAAGTGAATGTTTGGCCAGGGTCAGAGCTGCAGTTTTGCAAAAATCATGCCTATAACTGATCAGTGCACAAATGACAAATAGAGTCTGCAAAACACTGACAGTACTTCATAAATTGACAACATAGTTTGTTGGTTTTGAAGTCACTAGCAGCAATCCAGCCTTTTATCTAATTCAGCAATTTGTTGCTTGAAAGAAACAACCCCCTTTTCACTTGACACTAGCAAAATCATGTGTATATCCAGTTTCCAAAGGAAGTAGGGCTGCCAAAGGTCTTAAATCATCCCTGGTCAGAGTTCACTTGAGGTATTGATGGTAGTTTGCAAGGTTTGGTTTTTGATGATTGCATGGAAGCTGCGGATGGCTCTTTGGGTATTAAGCTGTGTGTTTAAAGTAAGTTGCACAGGTCATTGGAGATCACCTTTATATTGCCTGTTGTACTTTGTTTGCTGTAAATCTTCATGCAGCAAATCACACTGGGGGGAGTAAAGTTCTCCCCCTCAGAGCAAACATGAGGTTCCGTGGTAAGAATATACTTATTTGGACACGCAGGCTCTTTTTACTGCCTTTACTTTTAGTCAGACTGTATGTCGTGATCGTACATTGTGTACAAAAGATGGGCATAGCCATCGCTGCATCACCCACTGGTTTGTGGACTCGTGTTTTATCTGCCATGTTGTTTTAATTGGAGGCAGAGGTGATCAGATTTGGATGGAGGGTGGTGGGTGGGGTGCAAAGTTATCAGCTAATGTTAGCAAGGTGCAACACACAGATCCCTGCTAATTATTGCTAAATAAATTAATATCATACTAGAATTTCACTCACCAAAAGTGAAGCACATAGTTCTTAAACAGCCCGGACCTCTCAGCAGGCTATGTTATTTGTCAGATTGTTTCATTAAAATAATACAAAAAGCACCAGCAGCTCGAACATGGTTGGTAAGTCCAATTCGATGTCTCAGTGATTGGCTGCCTGTCAGCGAAAACAGTTTAACCCTTGACTTTAAGCCTTGATGAAATCCAATTGGATGAGTTATTAAAAAAATATACACCCTCTACACTTGTCACAGTCTCACAGTGTTCAGCATACAAGGAAGCTAGCTCTTTAGCGCATTCTTGGAGAAGCATGCTCATTTGTTGTCTGTCTATAATCGTGGCTCACCCTCCAGTTATTTAATTTACGTCACACATGTCCTGTGTCATGTTACGGCCTCTGATTTTTAAGTGCACAAGTTTTTTTTCCCACTCTTATACCTCAGGTCCTTTTTAAGACAGATTAAATCATATATTATTTTCAGAATGCATTATTGACCAACAATAAAAGAATATAATCTGGTAACTGTGTAATTTTATGGTTGATTATAGATGCTAAAAAATTGTGTGGAAAATGTCTCAGCATGTTAATGCATATTATGCAAATCATTCTGTCTTGCACATAGGCCACTGTAGCTTTTCAGGCACCTATCAAACTCTAATTAATCAGCCGAGTAATCACGAATCATTGTCACTTGCTAGTTGTTAGATGGCAAATCAAAGACACTGAAGCACTCACTGCCCAAAGGGGTTGCTGAGATGGCTACCAAGTGCCAAGTCTTGCTTCTGGAAGGCTGTGCTGCGGATAAACGTGGACAGACAGTAGAGCTCCTCAGCTGAAAAACAAAAAGGAGTCAGTTTTGGAAATCATTGTGCTTTTTAGTTCAGTGGTGGCCACAACAGGAAAAGACCAGAGTGTTTCCATGAGCGTGAACATTTGTGAGATACACTGAGTGGGGAATTTGTCTTGGAAAACTGCCTCCTTCATATTGGCAAGGTCAAAGGCAGTTGACCTCACTATATGTGATTTTCCTCATCGGCCATAATTGAGCTGTGTCCATGGATATGGGATTTAAGAATTCCCTTTAAGCAAGCCATTGGCAACAGCAGGAGGAGAAAATACAACAAATACAAGGGTCTCTATGCACTGAACTGTAGTTTTAATAGAAAACTTTTACCATCTAATTTTGCAGATGACATGGTTCCAAGCAGAAACAGGTGAAGTTTAATAAATAATGTCTGTAAAGTACAACATTATTGAAGTGTTTTAACCTCAGTGAAGACCTCAGAGGCAGGGTTAGGGTTGCAATACTGTAGTTTCAGATTCTAGAAGATGTGAGATGTGGCCTTCTTATGTTAGGCATGCCAAAATAGGTGAAAATTCACCATAAAGATATAGATGTCAATGTAACCATAACCCTAAACAGATAACAACAAAGTAGGGTTACAGTTGGGGTTTGGTTGTGTGTAAGCTGCATATTAAACAAACACATTTTCAGAAACTAGAAGTTGTTATCACAAACATGCATTCTTGCTTTGCAGTTCTTTCATTGGCTTTTTCATTTGCATGTATTAAAAAGGCAAAAGTTCCATAAAATGTAGCTAAACCTACCTTCATATCAGTCAAACCGCAGTGGAGATCCCAGATTTTCCAAACATACCAAAATGTGGAAAAAAACTGACAGACTCTACTTTATTCCTGTACACTTTTGGGTGGCGTGATTAAAGTCTCACCTCTCGCACTGCTCCAATAATTTCAGATTAATTCTTGGGCTCTTATAATTTCCTGGATAAAGAAAAAAAAAGTTCTTTCTCTACAATTATACTGTTGGAGGGAACAATGTCCCATTTGGGATTTTAAGCCATTTACACAGATGATTCCAGTAATGCCATGCAAATAGAATTTAATTCAAAGTTAATTCGCCCGCATTACTTTTTAATAAAGAAATGATAAATTATAATCTCCTCTGCAATTTAATCTATTTATGCTCCTTCCGTCGCTGGAAAGTGTCCACTGCCTGCCTCTTCATTAATTGTGAAAGAAAAGGGAAGAAAAAGGAGAGAAAGAAAGAGTGAAAAAGTAGGAAAATAAAGGGGGGGGGGTAGCAGGTAAATTTGTTATCTCTGTGCCGAACTGTGTTTGAGAAAGAAATAAAGGGTGTAATGAATTGATTTCATATTTAGTCTCAGGCGTGTTGATGCACATAGATCTCTAGTGGTCTTTCAGTGCCTGTAGCCTGCAGTATTTTCTTTCCTTTCATTAAGGTGGAGATTCTGCCCTTTGATAGTGTTATCGATTCTGCCTCCGAACACTGTGGCACCCCTGTGAAGTTGCTCTTCAGGTAGTAAAAAAAAAGAAAGAAGAAGAAGCTATTATCTTTGGTGTTACCCCGTACTAGTGTAGTGGCGATTCACTAAAGCGCTTTAGTTACCAGTGAACCGTTTTCCCCGCTCTTTGTTCTTCCTCACTTTTATTGAATTCGAGGGATAATTACAGATTCTGGCGCTGCCACCACCGCCGCTGCTGAGGCCTGCTGTAATTTCAGCAGGCTGAGATTTATTGCTTAAATCATTATGATTCTCCGCTCCCGTCTACTGTGTTTAAATTCTATCTCGCCCTCAGTCTGCTCCAAATGTGTGTAAAGAGGTGCAGAAGTCTCTGTACTTCGGCTCAAGTCCAAATTCGACCTTGTAGTTTTTCATCAGTATGACCCAGGAGTGAAGATCATGTGAACGTTGGCACCTTCTAATCTGATACTTTGGTGACCTTCACCAACTGGCGGCTCCCCTTTGTCTTCAGAGAGATATGGATGTTAAACAAGCCAAGACAGGAGGACCCCCCCCCCCCACCCTGCACTTGTTTTCAGTTTCAGTTTTTGTGTCAATGTGATTTTATTTGCGGTCTCTGTAGTATGTTTTTTTTTGTATCTTGGCAGGTTTTTTTTTTTGTCTGTTTATAGTTGTTTCGCATGCCTCCGTTGCCATTTTGCATCTCTTTGTAAAGCTCCGGCGTTGTAAGTGTCGATAGAACATAGCTGCTACAAATGTGTGCTGTCACCAGGGGGCATTGAAAAGGGATTATGTTTGTGCTGTTGGTGGTCTTTTAGCTTAGTCTTTGCTGTGGAAGAGATAGAAGTTATAATCTACAAACACATTATCCGGGGTTAATAACGTTTTTTAAACACATGTTGAAAACAATGAAAACTTTATGCCGCTGACTGCTTTTCATTTGTGCCCTCTTTGACCTTAGATGTTTTTGGTGCTTCTTCTGCCCGTGATGAATTCTGCTTTCACCCCCTCAACTTTTTAACCTAAACGTGTATTTGCTGTCAGTCCACATACTTCTGGCTCTTTGGATGACTACACTACAGGTAAGTGCATATCTCTGGCCTTTGTGTTGGTTGAATTTCTCCAGTCTGTCTCTAGCCAAAGAGTTCTGCACACAGACACAAATTAAGGACCATAAACCCCCCTTTAGTTGACTCCATCTCTTTTTGGTTTGCGTTTGTGTCTTTGCGGTCAGTTGGTTTCTCTTTGTAGTTGGTTCTCTCTTTTTGTGGTACCTTTGCAGTTAGTTTTTTCTTTGTTATTGTTATGCATCTCTTTGTGTCCCTTTTGGTAATTTTTTGTCTTTTTTGTTGCTTTGGTCCTTTTTGTGGTTGGTTTGCATCTATTTCTGGTTGTTTTGATTCTCTTTCTCTTCACTCAGAATAAACAATCAAAACTTCATGAGAAGTTTTGATTGTAGGATCTTGATATTCAACCGATGATGCAAAGTCAAAATAATTCACAGAACTATATGCAGTCCTGTGAAAAACTAAGTACACCTCATGGTGATAGCTTGAGTTGATAGCTTTAATGGCAATGACTTGGTGTAATCATGTTCTCTGTGACTTTATCAGTCTCTCATATTATTCTGGAGGAATTTTGGCCCACTCTTCTTTAGAGCATTGTTTCAGTTTATTGAGGTTTGCGGAGAGTCATTTATGCACAGCTCTCTTAAGGTCCTGCCACAGCACTTCCGTTGTGTTGAGATCTGGACTTTAATTGGGCCACTGGAACACCTCAATTCTTTTCCATTCTCTTGTATGTTAGTTTGCTTGAGATCACTGTCCCATTGCGTGACTCAATGTTGGTCAAGCTTTAGCTTTTGGACTGGTCTCACATTTCACTGTAGAATACTTTGGTGTAGAGAGGAGTTCATGGTCAACTTAATGACTGCAAGGTTCCCAGGTCCTGTTGCAGCAAAACAAGTCCAAATCATCAGGTGAATCTGCTGGGACATCCACTCCTGGGAAGCCTGCGGCATTGTGTTACCACATATCTGAAGGCTCCAGACCAGCAACCTGCCAAAACCTCCGCTTTCATAGAGGTGATCAAACATGCTGATGATCAATCAGTCAAGTGCATTTGATGACCAGCACCTGGCCGCTACTTACCCTTTTAATTCCTTTAGAAGGAGTAAGGGTGTTCTAAGTTTTCACACGACTACAGAGTGTCCTGTGAAAACTTTCTTTTTCACATGACTGTAGCTACGTTTACATTTATTGTATATTTATTGCACACTATCACATGCATCTGTTACCTATAGAGCCACAAAACACCTAGAGGGCATGAATTATGGTTGCCACTGATGTAGTCAATGCAGGAAAACCAAGGTTTATAAGGCCTTCATTGTTCATTATATCTGCTCCTCTACAGCAATTTCAGTGTAAATTTGCCTTTTTTATTTATATTTTTATTTTTTAGCTTTAGAATATCCCTTTTCCTGTTTTATTACAAAACCTGCTGTATGATGCTGGCATTGAATGCATATTCAACGCACATATGTACTGTATACATCATGTATATGCATACTCAACAATACGACCTTAATGCACTATCATAGATTTATTTTTATTCCCTTTGTGACATAATTTCAGTCTGTGTCTTATTTTGAATAAATAGTTAATTGAATAAATTTTTAAGATTAGGCTTAACATTTTCCCTTTTGATAAAGCTTATAGTTAAAGCTGGATAAGGTGACACTGAACCATCCCTTAGTTACTGCTGCAATAGGCCGAGGCTGCTTGGGGGGCAACCACATGGCTGCCCCTCCCTGAGCCTGGTTCTGCTGGAGGTTTCTTCCTGTTAAAAGGGAGCTTTTCCTTCCCACTGTTGCTAAGTGCTTGCTCATAGGGTGTCGTTTTGACAGTTGGGTTTTCTCTGTGTTATTGTAGAGTCTTTACCTACAATACCAAGCTTCTTGAGGTGACTGCCTGTTGTGATTTGGTGCTATATAAATATAAATACATTGAAAACTGAAAATTAATGACAGTCAGGTATTTATTATTTTTACATTTAATTTTATTAGTTTGCTGCTGCTACGAGACCGGTAAAACACACTCTGCATATGACCATTAACGAAATTAACAATAAAAGAACAATCATGTAGGAGTAACATGGTTGGTAAACATCAATCATTTTTTCCATAAAGAAACATAGACCTCTGGTTGTACCCAAACTATAAATCTTTAGGCCAAATTGTGATGGTTAAACCATCTCCAAAACTGGAGCTTTTTTGTGGTGTTCCTGGTCTGCATCAGTTTCAATCAAAAGTGGCCCAATGAAGGAACAGTGGTGAACCAGCGACAGGGTCATGGGTGGCCAAGGCTCACTGATGCATGTGGGAGTGAAGGCTGGCCGATCCAACGGCAGATCTGAAATCTGAAATCACTGTAGCTCAGATTGCCAAAAAGGTTCTTGCTGGTTCTGACAGAAAGGCGCCAGAATACACGGTGCATCACAGCTGTTTGCTGTTTTGGCAGCAAACGGGGGACCAGCACAGTATTAGGCAGGTGGTCATAATGTTATGCCTCATTGATGTATATTTTTGTCAATTTCTATTTGGTAATTTAATTTCTTTTCAAACAATAAAAATCTGAAACAAATGTGCTCTGAAAAACTGAACTAAAAAATGTGAAATAAACAACATATTTACATCAATTTAAAGGAAAGGAAAGTGTCTCTTGATGGTGGTCTGGGAGTACAATTAACTTTGTAGCAGAGGCCTTTTAGCTTGTTAATCAAACCAAAGATTTCTTTTTCACATAAAGCCAGGTAGGTTTGGGGAGCTTTTTTCCTTTAATAAATGAAGTCATCATTTAAAATCTGCATTTTGTATTCACGCCAGTTATCTGTGTCTAATATTAAAATTAGTTTGATGATCTGAAACATGTAAGTGTGGCAAATGTGCAAAAAAATAAGGAAATGGGGAAATATTGTTTAACAGCACTGTAATTGCACTGCAGTCCCCTCCGTACATTACTGCACTGATGAATGGATTACAAAGCCTGTTAAAACTCACACAGCCAAGGCTGTGTCAATAAATGGGGCACAGGGTTGCACCACCGCAACCACCACCCCACCCCAAATGTGACTCTGCTCCCCTGGTGGCCCCTCACCAATAATATTTGGCTGGTGTTGGAATTTAACTTAGTCATCGTACTTCACAATATAGTTCTTCAAAAAAAGTTCATAACATTACTGTGATATCTAAAACAAAAAGGGCTGCTGAAGCTGAAGTGACTTTTAAGTTTGGAACGCAAACGTGCATTCACAAAGCTTTAACTTTTACTCAATAGTAATGCCACATTTTTTTTCCATAGAAAAATGATTTACATGCCTAAAATGTTAAAAGAAACACAAAGACGTAGCCTTTTATCAGTGTTAACAAAATAAAGAAATACATCACCCACTACCATCACGGCTCCACAGACTGAGAAACAATTTAGACATGTGGCTGATGGCACTTAAAAGAATGAAAGGAAAAAAATTACACATGGCAGCCAAACCAAGGACATAAGATCAAACCCGATAAAGCAGCAAAGCTCATTTTCCTCAAAGATCCTAATTGATTGGTTGATTATGCTTTTTCTGTTCCTCCATCTCGGTGGGTCTTCTTTAATAGCTCCATAATGACGCTACGGAACTGGACATGTAAGCCTCAGCCAATTAGAATAGTAATAGGCTCTAATTAACTAAAAAAAAAAAGGGATTTTCAATAAAAAAGGAGGAGATAGAGAATTTGATTACTCATATTCATTAACTTTTCCCCCCTCCCTTCCCTTCTGCCATCCCTGGAACTTTGCTCCCTTCAGTTTTATGAATATTTTATCTTGTGTGAAACATTACAATACATGCTGTCCCTGGCAAAGGCCAAAGCCGTAACAGCAGAAAGTCTTTCTTCTGCTCTCATTCAAAGAGCCTTCCTTTGTTTCTGCATAATGAACAAGTTGCTGATGGCGGCAGAATAAATTTTAATTAGAGTTTTAAGGAGGAGACTTGGAAGGATGATAGGTTGTTCTAAATCAAGACTTGACAGTGTGAAGGCTTTTTAGGAATAAACCAAAGTTAGTCGATGAAATATGTTTGCGCTTGTGCGTGCTGGTGTGTGTGTGTGTGTGTGTGTAATGTGTGTGTCTGTGTGACAGAGATGTGTTGTGCCAGCAGGTGTCTGTAACGGTACATCAATAATTTGCAGCAATTTTAACCAACTCCCTCCTTCTCCTCCTCATTTGTACTTCTTTTTTCTCCCCCATTCCCTCTCTGCCTTTCTTGCCTCAGGTCAAGCTAGCAACACTTAAGGACTACAACACTGTGCCGATCACCATATGTTGTCTGTGGCCGTGTGTGTACATACCTGCTTTGCTTGTTCCCTTACCTGATGCCTGCCGTTGCTTGGAGCCAAAGCATGTCAGCTTTTGAGAGACAAAAACAAAAACAGAGGCGAGCAGAGAGGGGACACCAGGTACACCAGCATGTGTGTGCGTGTGCGTGCATCCTGCAGGCTGCTTCGCCATGAGACAGGGCCAGATGGTCACCCCAGGCAAAGCAGGTTGGGCCTGTTTACCTGCTTCACTCTGGGTCATGTCAGTTTCGTTTTCAGCTTAGCCGCAACACGGCTCAAGCATCGCTGCCAAAAGCAGCACATTTAACTGCCCTCCTCCTCCTCTTTCTCTCCTTTCTGTCTTTTCTTTCTGCGTCCTCAGTGTCTTTACAGGGTTTGTCCTCCTCACCCCCCCTGTCAAGATCAGCGAGTGCAGTTACTGTACAGAGCAAATGGACACTAAAGTTTTTTTGAAGTCATATTTGCATCATCTCTTAATGAATTACATTTTAGAAGATGCAAGCCTACAGGTGCTTCTTCTGTCTGACTACCTATCCAAACCCAGAAATATGTAATTGATGCAAAGCAGAAATAGTGTTCATCTTTTTGAGAAGCTTAAAATGTCTGGCATCTTCAAAAATAACTTGTATTAAATATTAGTGGGCGAGGGACACTATTACAGTGTGATTGGCAGTACAAAAGATGAAACATTCAGGGAGGAGGTCATAGTGACATGTGAGATGATTACCTCAAAAGAGATTCCTCAAGAAACTTGAGTTGGTTTTAGTTGAAAAAAAATTATGCAAACATATCATAACAGCAAAAAATAAAGGCGGGGGGGGGGGCTGCATGTGAATAAATAAAAAGGAGGTGAAATATGGTAATTTGATGTTTTAGTTTTCTTTTGTTTTTGAGGGTGCTGTATTTAAGGAGGATAATCCACATAACACAGCATACCAAAGGGAAGGAGCTCTTAATTTGAGATTAAATGCACTTCATAGAACTTTATTTAGAGTTGGTGATAAAGTAACTCTATGAAAATGTCACTGATTTTTAAACACTGGAACTTTAAGAGCACTTGTACACAATATCCACTCGATGTGTTAAGAGACTGACATCTCAGCCATCTACGTCACACAGCCGCAGGAGCAACGGTTTTATTAAGATTTGAGCACCGATGCTCAGCAAGAGTCATTAATCGCTGCAGTCGAGGTTTCAGCGAACGCTCGACACGCAAACACTGAAGAGTATCCACAGGAACAAACACACCTCAGAAAATGACCACAACACCACTAAATTATATATTTAAAGTTAAACATGAATAAAGAATTGAAAATAGTGTAACGACTATGCTTTTATAGTCAATTATAGTAAAAAATGAACCAATTTTAAGGAAGCTTCTTTTCAAAAAATGGAATAAAGCTGATATCATTGTTTGTGAAAGTCAAAAACAAATTTTATGATTGAATGCCGTCAAATGTTCCACTTTAAAGGACAAACAATCATATTTAAAAGGTTTGTGGACTTTTGTTGAAATGATGTCTGAATACATGGATGTTTGTTTTATTACAGCTCGTCAAAAATATTTTTCTTTATTCGTATTTAAATGTTTTGTTTGCTAGACTAAAAAAAAAAAAGTTCTTTTGATGTGTGTTGCCATCTGTTGCCAAAAAACAATGTTCATGTCATTGGGTATTTCATTTTGCTTAGTTTTGTTTATTTATTGTTGATATTAATGTTTTCTTTTGTATTTTAATAAAGATATTTGAAAATATTATAAAAAATTGAATGTTTATTGAAGTTACTGGCCCTTAATATTCTACTATTTCTTAAATTGTCATGAAAAAAATGTAAAATTATTATTAATAATTATCATTAAAAATTGAGAGCCATCACATGTGAGGATTTCTTTTCATTTCTCTTTTGATACTCAGTATTATTGTTGATTAAATGCATTTGGGTTGTGGAAGGTTGAACGAGCTAAAGGAGAAATTTGAAGATATGAGATATGTGAGGTTCAGGCAGCGATTACAGACTTTACAGGGTTTGGGAACTCTTTGGAAAAGAGCTGTTTGATTTATTCACCTGTTAATAAAATGATGAAAGCAGAGCTGCGTCATCTGAGCACAAATAGTTTAACATGTTTCTGCACTACTTACCGAACTTAACACACTAAGAATAACAGTGGTAATACAAGCAATAGCTATAAAGTAGATGAAAATGAATGAATGAAGTTAGCGTAATTGTGGCTGGACCCTCATTATAGTATTGCATGTATGCAGTTCATGTCATGCTAGTTATACAATAAATTTGTGTGAGCATATTTGTGGTTGTGAGTCTCATTGCTGGATTTTGTTTTGTTTTGTTTGTTTTTTGCATTCTGTATTTCAAACACACCAGACTCAACAAACACTGAGCATACTTGTGTGGTGTTAGCAACACCACCGCACCCAAGGACAAGCACTAAAGACAATGAAGGTCTGCTTTAAGGGCAAATTAATCAAAGCCAATAACACGATAATCTGATATAAAAGAAAATACTGTTTTGTGAAAAGCAAAGTAGGGAAAAAAAAAGAAAGATATTACAGTGAGCCTCTAAACCAGCTGAGGTGATTAGCTGGCCAGAAGTCTGGTTTGATATTGCAGTGTACCGATATATCAGCAGGATATTAGTATCGGCCAGGATTGGGCCTGTTGACTGATATCAGCATGTCTGCAAATTAGACATTTACAGACGTCAGCGACTTGACATCAAATTGTTGTGTAAGATCAGTTTTAGATAAAGATTCAAAAACAGTGCGATAAAGAATTAAAAGACTTTTTTTATAATCAAGTTTGTTTCTTGGTAAAAATGGGAAATAATAAGAAAAAACAAACAGAAAAACTTATCAATAATGGAATTGGTTATTGGACAAATTGTTATTCTAAATATCAGCAGCAGCCCCAAATTTAACGAGCAGTGCATCGCTGGTATGATACATTCAGAATCCCAGGTTAGATTTATGTGCGCACACAGACTGAACTCACTGTACAGTGTTAACCTCATGTTATCCAGCAGGTCACCAGTGAAGCACTTAAGGATTGGTTAAGGGTTAAGATCCATTTTACATGTTACATGCTAAAAAGTTGTACTTTGAAAACAAGTCCCGTACACACAGTTTGTCCTTACAGTCCTGTTTTATGTATGTCACACAGGTGACAACTCCACATGGAAGTCCACCCCTGTTTTAGAATTTTTGTCAGCGTGAAGCACCCGAATAGAAAATCTTTCAAGAGAAAAGCTGAGGCGCCAAAATGTACTTCACTGGAAATATGACTGAATAGCTTCTAGTTTCTGAAACATGTGGATAAAACAAAACTCAAACCTGTTGACACATTGCCAGTGACCTTGTGGATGTTAAGAGGTTAATGAATTTTTTTTTCTGAACTCACATTCGCAGTGGAGTCTGCAGCAGTAGCAGGCCTCTCGCTCTGTCTCTCTCACTCTCTCTTTGGCCCTGTTAACCCCCCGCTGTAGCAGCAGTTGCTGGCACCGTGGCTAAGCATGATGTCCGGCTGTAGCTGTAACAGGTGCCTACATGTTGCCTGCTGGCACCGTGCCGCCGCTCTACAGCAGCCATCTTGGCAGCATGCTGGATCCTCGCGCCCAAGCTCGCCGGCTGTAATCTACCTAATCTCACAGCTGCCAGTCAGTTCAGAGTGGTCACACACACCGACGGCGGCTCTGCATCAAAATAATCTTCCTGTACCGAACGTGACAAAGGGTCAGAATCATAACTGAGTACACACCTTTTACAAATTTAGTGAGGGTCAGTTTTGGATTCTTCTCAGTTTGCCCCATGATATAGTCCTTTTTAAATACACACACACACACCCACACTCACACAGTCTGGAGACTCCCTCCCCTGTAACGTCAAACCCATCAACTACACAGACCGATCCTTTTTTCCCTCACTCGCTGCCACCCGCTATAGCCCCCCCAACCACCACCACACCACTGCCCCTCAAGCTTGCTGTCACCCCTTGCTCCTGACACCCCACCCCCACCTCTGCCTTCCACACCTACACTCTCACACAAACACATACACACACACGCTTTCCACCCTTTTTCCATTTCAGATGCAAAGCTGGGGCCGAGGCGAGACGTGCATATAGTCACAGCGGCAATCTCATCTATGTCCAATCTGTCATGCCACTGCCTTTCATTATTCTCCTGCGTGGGGGGAGAGATAACGCCGAGGCATATTTTATGGACAGTTGAGAGAGAGAGAGAGAGCGAGAGAGAGAGAGAAGGAGAGAATGATAGGAAAATAAAGAGCGAGAAAGATGCCAATATGGTGGAGTAATGGTTGTGAGATATGAAGGGTCCTGCTCTGGCCAGGGAAGAAGTGTCACTCTCCCTCATTGGTATCTAGGTCATTGCAACAGAGAAAAGAAAAAAAAAATGTAAATGAAGTGACGAAAATTATTGAAATGTAGGTTTGGTGGGGGTGAAAGATGGAAGGATGAAGTGTTGGTCAGTGCCATCTCTTCTCCATTAAAAATGGACAGCCTGAGGCCCTCCAGGCAAAGAGGCGGGGGGGTAAATAGGCGGTAGCCATTCTTCACGGCCACTCGATGGCCCCATAAAATCAGGGCTCGTATGCATGCATGCACGCTGCTGTTGTTGAATATGGAGGAGTGAGGGAATGTGAAGGGGCCAGCAGATGAAGGAGGAGAGGGAGGGATGGGTGAATGAAGGGATGGGTGAATGCACCGGGGTCAGGTATTCTCTTCTGTCACCCCTGTTGCTGGGCTGAGTGGCTGACTGGTTGTCTCTCTGCTCAACGCGCTGGAATGATTGGGTCCTGGCCTGCAGAGAATGGGCTGGCCAGTTTTACATATATACATATATCATGGTCATTGTCATGCTGTGTGTGTGTGTGTGTGTGTGTGTGTGTGTGTGTGTGTGTGTGTGTTTCAATATGCAAATAAGATGCCTTTGATTTTGTGCATGTGTTAGTGTCCGTGCATCTGTGTGTCACTGCAGTCGTACAGCATCCAGATGTCACTGCAGCCTCACTCGATGTCTGTCATTGAGACAGTGGGGGTGGGGTTAAGGTGACCTGTTTTAAATATAGACAGTGTCACGACAACATGCCCGACTCGACTTATAAAACCCATTTGCATAATGTTTCTCCTTATCCCTCGCTTTCTCCCTCAATTTTTTTTTTTCCTTTTTCTTCCTCCTGGGAGACAGGCAGAGCAGACACATCGTGTTTTGCCTTTGTTTCGCTTGTTCAAATGCAAAAAGATGTCATGTCAAGGCTTTCTTCTACACAAAAAGACACAACCTGCGTTGCACAATGAAGAATGGGACGAAATACAAACATAGAAGTGCTGTGCATAAGACAAAATAGGTTTCCTGTGTCATTACATCAAATGCAAAAAGACTCGCCAAAGAAGCCTGTCAGTACAGTATGTCCCTGCTGCATAACACGGAGAGCATAGACTAACTGACAAGACTGTAACTCAAACGACACCAATATTCACACATCTTTACACCTCTCCCTGCATATTTTGCTCTTCTTTCCCAGCCGCCGAAGGTGTTATTGCTTTGCCGCCTAACAAGCCGAGGCCTTTGAAAAGTATTTGGGAAAAAAAAAGGTTCAAAAGATGACACTGATGGGGCATTTTTAAACGGACCTCATGGACCTTGGACTTTGATTTCTGCTTAACTTTTGTAGCACACCTTGTCCTTCTCGAGCGCATGTGCGAGCAAGCCTTGTCAGTGTGCCCTTCAATTTGAATGCGTACTCCACTCTGGCAAACTAATTAATTATTCCCCTCTTCACCCTCCTTTATTCATCCATTTGTTTTTTTTTTCCTCAATGAAGAATACATGCCACATTCCTTCAATACCTTTCCTTCTCTCAGACTCAGCGCCTATTCATTAGGAATTCAAATTAATCAGTATTTACTGTAGCGCTCGCCAGCTGTGCTCTCAAGTGCAATGTCTATCAACAAGGTTGAGTGGGCTTTTGTTTCTTATAGCCAATTGGAATAAAGCTCGCTCTCGCTTTGTCCCATTTTTTTAGATGTTCGATTGAACACATCAACTAGTTTGGCACATAAGACGGAATTGACATTCTCCCAAAACGCAATGCTACAAGGACTTTTCATTTGACATTCAATGAACTCTGAAATTAAGGTGCCGCAACAGTTCGAAAAGGAACCCAAGCTAATTGTGAGTTTTTTGGGCAGAGGGCTATCAGTAGTACTGTACGTGCGTGGTCACAACAAAAAAAAACGTTACAGCGTACCTCACAATTGATCTTTTGTTTAAATATTGCCAGATAAAGCAGTCTTTCAGCACTTTTGACCTCCTTTCCATTAGTTATTTTTTTCTGTGAATATTGCTGCCTAATCAAGCAGCCGTGGGAAGATACAGTGGTAAGTTAAAGCCTCGGTGTAGATTTCTTGATGACGGTTTTGGCCCTTCTCTGAAAATCTTCAGAGAATCTCTCGGTTCTGTCTGGCTGGCGGGGCCGCTAAGGCATTTAATCTCTGCCACATCAGATGGTTAAAATCACAAAAATGTAGGTGAGAATTAGTCTTAATGTGAGGTATGCTTGAAAAACCATGTGCGTGCGCTGTCATCAGACACACACGTTAAGAGCTGATCCTTCCTCTGACAGGTTTACACTAATTTGTAAATTCAAGAAGTGTGAAAAAAGTCTTTCTTTGCCTGGAAATCAGTTAAAGTTGCCGGTGTGGTTTGAGGTGTTAGGCAGGGCGTTTGTGAGGCCGGTCTGCAACTCTTAATTTTTAGGGGAGAACTTATTTTACCTCAAACAGTGATGGTAGTAAATTAGTTTTGTTTTCATCACGTGCTTTTACTCCTTAGATTTAAAATGTCTTAGCTTTTACTGCATAACCCTCGCCAAGTGCAAAGCAAAAGGTTGCTGTCTTGGTCTCCCGGATGCCGAACCAGGGAATTATGACACCACGAATGCTCCAACCTCCTAATGTGGACTTTGGAAACAGGACCTTCATCTCCTGCAGCTGGTTTGCCAAGGCACCGACATCTAAGATCACCTTGTGTGTAATCACGTGGCATCTGTCAAACTGGATCTACATCCTGGAATGTGAAGAATGTCTACTTTTTAACACTTGCTACACTTTTTTGTTGTAGTTATGTAAGGTTTTCAGACTCAAGTCCCTAAATGAGTTAAACATCTGACAAGTGCTCTTGCTACAACTTACTAATACTTTTAAAGTGCCTGCAAATGGTGTGAGTTTAAAATAGTCATATACAGTAACACTCTAACCCTCAGCTGTCAGATTTAATGGACATTTTCTTTTATAATACTGAAATATGAGGAGGAGTAAAGGTGTTTAGATACATTTTATGCATAACTACGTCTTCAAATCTGCGTACTGATAAATGCTTTATATTACATACAAGTCTGTGTATTGTCTGCAGTCATCAGTGTTTAATGCAGCTCTTCATAGAAATTAATCTCAGGGTGTTTTGCTGTGAAGTTATGATCTTTTTACACTACGACAATTTGTTTGAAAAAAACCTCTGAGACTGCAGTTTTTTCATTAACCCATTTGTTTTCACCTTGAAAAATGTATGCTCATGAATACATTTTTCATGACTCTGAGAATCTGAGTCCTAAAATCTGAGATTGTTTTTACTAATCCCGGCCGGCAGCACTTCAGCCATGTTGGTGATTAATGTATGAACTGTATTTATCTGCATTATGAGTTTGTGATTATGGAGAAATTTAAGGACTTCTGTTAAAGTTATCAACGGCTGGCTGAAACTAGCCTTTTGGCCTTTCGAGTTTCCCTTTACCCAACTTCTTACTTAACAAGGCCAGGCTGAAAAACCCACAGATCTAATTGAATATTGATATGTGTGTGTATAGAGGGCCAGAGCGAGGCTCGCCCATGTTAAGCCATTCAGTGCATCCTCTTGATTGAAATTCCATTAGCTTGTTAGTAGAGGATAGTGGAGAGTCGGTGAATACTTAGCCTTGTCAGCCGAGGCGCAGGCTAATGAGTGTGCACAGGGTCATTGTCCACTTAAAACTCACTCTGCAAACTGGCGGGCAGCTTGAATAATTCATGGAGCATGACCCGCGCTGACTGGGCTTTAAATGAGTGTAGCTTCTCTGTCTGTCTGTTTGGATAATATCTCTACTCTGGAGTTAATTAAGTTTTCATTTTTTTTTTTTTTATTTCAGCCAGCTGTGTGTACAGCGGTCAGAGGCTTGTCCCTGTGGAGACACTGAAAGCCAAATGAAAAGCGAATGGAGCCGAGATGATTGCAATATAAAGATATAAATGGAGCTGTTTCTTTTTTCTCTCTCTATCTCTTGTATGTTGTTACATGAAGCACATTAGTTCATTAATTAGAGGTCATTACCTGCCTCTGCTCAATAGGATTCAGACTACTGTTTATTCTATAGGCAGTAAATGTTGCAACCTTTGAAACAAGAAACAGTTTAGTTGCATGACATTTAAGACCAAGCTCTAATAAAGCTCCTCATTCAGATGATCTTTTGGAAAAAAATCCACCAAGATTTAAAGGCAAGGTTACTTATGAAAGGTTACTCATCAATAGTTTTAGACTAGTCATAAATCAAATGAGGATGTCATCTGAAAATGAATATCTAGAGCAAATAAACATCAAGCAGAAGAAATTAAGCAACATCCTAGTATTTCTCAGGTAGCGGTTAGGAAATTAATAAGTGACCACAAGTTTAGCAACATACCAACTTGCTGGTAGGGTTTGAGGATTGGACAAACATACCAGCTATTGGAGACAGACCTAGTCTATTGCATATTGCTTTTAATGGATTTTTTTCTTTGTATGATGGCTTCATATTCAGCAAGGTGGTTAGCACTGTTGCCTCAGATCAGCGAGGGATCGAATCCACCTTGATCAGCCTTTCTGTGTGGAGTTTGTATGTTCTCCCGTGTTTGTGTGGATTTTGTCCAGGTACTCCAGTTTCCTCCCACAGTCCAAAGACATGCAGTTACTGGGGCTAGGTAAATTGGTGATTCTAAATTGCCCGTAGGCATGGATGGTTGTCTGTCTCTCTCTGTTAGCCCTGCCACAGGCTGGCGACCTCTCCAGGGTATGACAGTTGGGATGGGCTCAAGCCCCCCTGTGACCCTGAAAAGAATAATCGGAAGAAAATATATGGATGGGATGGATTTCTGTTGTTCCATTTTCTTTTTTTATTAACAAAATGATGTGTTGAAATGAAAAGCCTTGAGCAGGAACGGCCAAAAATGCCCAAGGAGCAATGGATAAAGACAAAACCTCTGAGCAGGCACATCAGCGAGCAGCTATGGATAAAGACAACAAACAGTTTGTTGGAACGAAAAGCCTTTTCCGGCCCCTGCAGCCTGCTGAAAGAAAAAGCAAGGTACTGAGTTAGAAGGAGCCGAGCTAGTGGTATAATATGAAGAAACTAAATTAGCAACAGGAGACAAGATTAATATCACATTAACTATATTATTAGCTTTCATCCTTCATTTATTTGTTGTGCTTCATACATGATTTTCACTTTACTGTACTGCACTGCATTGTTGCACAGCTGCCTCTGCACTAACAACTATCCATTGGTACATGTATACGCACTTCCGCGTCTCCATCATGTCCCATTCTTTGTCTATCTAATCTCATTTCTTATCTATCTCATTCTATTCTATCTCATCTATCTATCTATCTATCTATCTATCTATCTATCTATCTATCTATCTATCTATCTATCTATCTATCTATCTATCTATCTATCTATCTATCTATGATTTTATTAAGCCTTTAAGAAGGCTTAAGGTTAACTGCTGACAGCATTAACTTTAAACGAAAGTTGAATAACTGAAACTTAAATGTCTCCTGAAGTACATAAGCTGCATCCTGATGTTCTCCACCTGAAGCTGCTTCTGTTTTGGAGCTAGCTTGGTTAGATGCTCCTAATTAGACTTGCAGGGTCTTTGCGGCCTCTGTACGCAACCTACATAAGTGGCCGACCTCATGTCCGCATTTATGCTTGTGTAGCTGGATTGTGTGTGTTAATTACCTTGTGGTTGTGTGCTGGTGTTTTTTGGTCCTCACTCTTTGTGCTCGGTTTTTTGGCTGCAAACATATTTGTCCCTGTTCTTTCACTTTCTTCATTCCTTCACATCCATTCCGATAGTTTCAGCAGTCTCCCTCCAGGAATTTGCTGACATTTGTGAGTCCTTATATTGATGCTTTGACTATTATTCCCGATTGTTATTCTCTGGCTGATTAAGTAGCCGGAAACGCACAAGGACTAAACAGGTTAATCACAACGTTGCGGGCTACGTGGACACGACAAATAGTCACGTTTGTCCGGAGGTGCGCGCCAGGTTACCTCGTAGGATGAGAGCGGTTTCCGTAGCTGCCCTGTGTGCGCTTTTCAGCACTCGTTTCTATATGTGCTGTCATAGTCAAAGGAACTCCATATGGGACTCTGCTTTCTTGGCAGACCGCTGCATTACTTTGAGCACCAGCGTGGCGAGCATGCACACGCACACACAGTTGCCCGACTTTCAACTATTTCAGGTGGAAAAACTTAAGGTGTTCGGTCTGTGACCAATGCTTCTGCATGGAAAGTAGAAAAGAGAGGACGGCGTGGAGGTCAGAATGCCTCTGCACCTACCTTCTGACCTGGCCAAGGCAGTGAGTGAGAAAATGGAAATACTTCTTTGGCTCAGTTTTTTTATCCGTTTTTATCCAACATTTAACTGCAACTTTACATACTAAGACTGCGGTAATGAACATTTGTTAGTCTGACTTGTGCTTTGCGTCATGTTTGTTTCTTTCAACAAGAGATGGGCAAGCAGGGCAGCAGGAGGAGGCTGCAGCTGTCATGGTAAGAATCACCACTGTGGCAACAAGGTTTGTGAATGATCCTCAAAAGTTTATTTCAATATTCTCACGACACTGATGAAATGAGCCCCATCATCTGATGTTTCTATATAATGCCTCAGGTTTGATTTTTGTCTTAAATCTACAGGTATACTTTGATAGTTAATTAGATAATTGGATCAGACCATTTTTAAACTGTGGCTTGTAAAGAACAGATCACCCGTCTGGAGTGAGCATTTGCTGTTAGCCCCTTATCGATCATGCCTCTATTTCACTAATAATTTATTAGAAGTAAATAAATAAGTGCTTAAATGTGTGCAAATCCCTGGCTTTGAAGCTTATGGAACGAGCTTGATACTGTTATGTAATAAGCTCAAAAGAAAAGCTTCTGGAATTAACAACCAGCCCTCAGATCTTGTTCATATTTTGTTAAAACTTAGACTCTGATCATTCCAGGTGAAGCTTGTTGATTCGACCTGTCACTGACTGCCATCAGTGTGACAAACCTGGTAAGCTGAATTACAAACACACTATTATAAACATTTCAATCTGTAACAGATGTGAAATTGTAGAGTAACGTAAATGAGGGAAAGCGTAACACGGATATGAGGTGTTTGATGACTTTGGAGAGGTGTGTGTGTCTTTGGGAACAGCAGTTGAATATATTTGGGGAGAAGAGGCGGTTAGGAAAAGGTGAGGGTATTTTTGTACAAAGCATTAATTTTCTTTAATGGA
>JAMQGT020003930.1:0-11539 GCA_024447675.2 Pterophyllum scalare
ACCAGCTACTAATAATTTTATAATCTCAATCTGTTGCAAGGAAGTCAAGTTTTAATGGTTCTTAAACACAGCCAAAAACCCTGAAACATTTAGAGAGTTTCCTGAGGTGTGTCCAGATCTGGTGACCAACTACAAGAAGCATCTGTAGCTTGCCAGCAAGGGTTTCTCCACCAAGTATTGAATAATGTTTTGTTTATGACATATAAATCAATTCATGGCTTTTCTGTGATGCATTTTTTCTGGATTTTTGGTTGACATTCTGTCTCTCTCCATTAAAATTAACCTACAGTAAAAAAACTTAGAGACTGTTCATTTCTTTGTAAGTGAGCAACCTGTGTTTGATGCTGTTATTAGCTATGGAGATACAGTGGAACTAAAACACTAAGCCTCAGTCCAGTCTTTGTGAAGCTCTCCCAAGTTCATGTTGCTTGTGCTTCTAGTCAACTACACTGCAAAAAAATCTCATCAAATCACAAAAAAATTCCAACAACTGGGGTGCCAGAAAAATTGAATTAGAAAAAAGGAAATTTCCTGTTTCATAAAAAAATTCTCTATTTAGGCTGCTGCATCTGCACCAGGCCATGGATGAGTGGAAGAAAATAATACATTTTTTCTCCACAATTTTTCTGGTGAAAACTTCCATGATGACACAACATATCTGCTTTTCAATGAACAAATCCATGTGAAATTTTAGAAATTTTTTGTGTCATTAGTCATCCAATGGATCAGATTTCAGATATCTATTTAAATCAATAAACTAGAATTCAACAAGTTCTATCCTTAAAATAAACGTCACATATTTGTGGAATTACGCTATTCTTGCGACTGTATTTTTGCAGTCCTTTTGTGTGAAGAATAAATTCATGTTTATTCACAGGCCATTTAGACATGTTAATTTTGAATATTCCATATATTTTCAATTTTCTGTTAAATCATAGAGTTGTTTTTTTTTCTACAGTGTATCAGTATATTCAATATGCAATATGCTTGTGGAGTGGGTCAGTAATCATCATCTGCATGCCTGTCAAGTCAGCAGTCTTCACTATGTTTTGTGGCTGCGTTTTCTCAACTAGACTGAGAGATTCATGTTAGTACCATTATAATATTATAAAAATTTAATGTATACTCAGTTTCTGATTTTCAAAATTAAATATGTTCCGCAATGCCTGACATCTGGTCAGAACTGTAACGATCAGTTTGCATCTTCAGTGTGGCATTAAGGAGATTTGTATAAGTGATCATTAAAGACAAATGAGCCTAGTTAATATAAGCACAAAACAGAGTGAAGTAACAAAATATGGTATCAGGCAATATTATACATGCCTGTAAATAAAATTCCCATGCAGGTATCAGTCTTGCTGTTATTCCTCGTTCATTTCTTCTTTTTTTGTTATTTTCCACTTTGCCTCCAGCACATAGCTTGACAATAGCTTTCCAATAGTGTCCTGGCCACGGTGCAAAGTTCTTCTTTCAGTGCTATTACTTTTTCATTTGAGAAACTCTTGTTTAATGCCACGATGCCAGATGAATCACTCATCTTGATGGAGTGGACCAATTCAAAGTTCCGGACCCAGGAAAGTTATTATTTTCGTTGTAATAAATGACCATGAAACAGACTTCTGACACTGCGGCTAATGTGTTTTCTCATCAGTGGAGATTTGTGGTACAAGGGCCTAAATTCTATCACATCGTGGCTTCGGAAGAAACATTAATTAGTAAAATTTTGGATTTTGAACTTTTCAAGGGATTTGTCAACTAAAAGATGAATGCAACAAATCATCTGCTTTAACCTTCAGTAAACTCGCATTATCCCTGTGCTCTCAGACTAAACCCTAAAAAAATATAAATAAATAAATGCAAATAAATAAATAAATAAAATAAACAGCCCTGAATAGGAACTTTTAACATTTAATTGGCTCAGCTGCCCTGTCCGAAAAAGATTCTACACAAACAGACACAGAAACACACATAGCTTCCCGTGCTGGTCTTTGAGTGGTCCCTAAGGAGAATCTACTGTTAGTAGATAATTGGTTTCCAGCCATCACAGTACTACTGTTCTTCCCTCCCATTTCTTTCTCTGAGGCAGTCTTAGCCTCCCTAGGTCTCTCTCTTTCTCTTCTCTTTTTTCCTTGGCTGATGCAGCATTTTGCAGTGATATGCAACTACTGAGATAAAATTCTCTCCTTTTTGTCCAGTGTAATGCCATAGGCCTTCAAGTTATTTAGTTCTATAACTTTATTTAACAACACTTACCTGTTTTCTCATTAATTCTCATTTAAGATTGCCTCTAACAAAGCAGAGTGAATTGCAGAAAGCGTTTAGGGCCTTGACAGTCCATCTACTCTTGAAAGTTGTGCAAGTTCATATATGCTGTTGCTTTTTTGTTTGGTTTTTATTTATTTAATGATTTGACCAGGAAATGAACATATACAGTATATCACAAATCCATGCTGGAATGCATTCTAAAATGCAGTGATTATTCTATTCATGATAAACACAGGTATCTGAATGCACACGCGCACACACACACACACACACACACACACACACACACACACACACACACACACACACTTGCTCAGCGACATCATCAATTTCCTGGTCATCTGCTACGCAAAGCAAAAAATTCAGCAACTCTAAATATGGCATCTACTTTTCAACATCCCATATGGGTTAGTTACCATGACAACGACTGCATCTCTGTCCAAGCAGCCTAATATTTACTCAGTAGATACATGTTTGCTGACTGCCTCTGAGGTAGGCAGTGATACCCACCAGGTGTTTTCTATATAACAGATTCAATCTATAAGACATGAAGTAAATACAGCCTTGCAGAATTCAGGCCATGTGACGCACACAGCTACAGTAAACAGTGCTTGTCTTGCTCTTGCATAGGGGCAAACCTGAAGATGAGAAAAGTATAACAACCAACTATCCTAAATGGTCAAGTTCAATGCAAATATATGAACAACTAAAACTTACCATCACCTTCAAGTATAACAGGGGAGAAGGAGACAAAGGAAAGAAATGAGGTGTATGGCATAAGAGAAACAGAGGAGGAAGAAGGGCAGCTGGAGAGTGGAAAGGTAAAGGAGACGGGTGAACGCTTTCCAAGAGAGCGTGGAGATAAAAACACCTCTTTTTTAAAACCACTACATGGAATCTTACTAAACACATATACACAGAACAAACCCTGCAGATTCACAACCCATCTTTAAATTGTTTGCAATGTCTAGGTTGTTTGCTGTGGAAGATATTCAAGGTGGTGGTTCAGTGCTCACCGGTGTGTGTTGAGCTACTGGTGCTCTAGCATGAAGCAGCTGAGCCAAAGCTTCGAGCAGAGTTTCTGTGTCTAACATTAGCCTCTGTTGCTGGCTTGCTCTCTCGCTCTGTCTTTGGGGATACTTCATTCTTTTGAGAATATTCTGTTAAGAAGTACAGTACCAGTCAAAAGTTTGGACACACTAAATGGGTGAGTGTGTCCAAACTTTTGACTGGTACATACACACATGCTTACCTAATAGCCTAATACTGGCACAGAAGAACAAAATCAGACTACTAGGTGCAAAAGCAAAAGGGCTGTATGGTCAGGTGAAAAAGGCCCTTGACACAGGAATTGGGGTTTGTATGTTTTCAACTTGTCAATAAATGCCAAAAATAAAAATGTGTTTAAACATTAGATAAAAACAATGGAATGAAAAAAAAAATGGAAACACAGTGTGTGGTTGTGCAAGGCAATGACTAAATCATGACAAACATGTGGTATTTTGTAAATACTTTATTGCCTCATAGTCAGGCTAAGGTTAGCAAAACAGTGCATTAATTAACAATAGTGCAGATTTGACCAATATAATGTATCAGAAGCACTGTACAGTAATTTAGGTGGATAATCTGATCATTACAGTCTGTTTACAAAGAGATTTCAGACAGGGAAAAGATGGAAATATGCAAATAAAAATTTCACTGGATTTTGTGATGTTACAATGCTAGGATTAAGGTTGGTTTATGAGAACAACTTGTATATAACTGGTTAGGTTTAAGAAAATATCTTTTATAGAGATGTAAATAAAATGCATCTTGACTGTGTTAAAATTGCTAGTTAGTTTACTTTTTGTCATGGCTACAAGATATGTGCACAAGTGAGCACAACCACCACCTTGGAAATTTTGCTAGGGCATGCCATGCCTTGCACAAAGCAAAGCAAATTTGTCTTCCTTTTAAAACGTTACGGTCACAATAGGTGTTGATATTATCAGGGGTGGCTGTATTTTATTATGCATTCTATGTCATCTATTATAATTGGACGGTTGAGGGTTTGATACCTGGCTCCTCTAGTCCACATGAAATATCTTTGAGCAAGATATTAAGCTGCTGAGATTAGTTTGGCTGTGAAAGAAAGTGCCATGTTGACATTTTTTTGTTTATTATTTCACTATTTTTGTAATGAAAACCACACAAATACTTTTTTTACTTTTTGCTTGTTTGGTTCTTTTCAGTTTCCAGCTGAAAAAGAAAAGAAAAGAAAAGAAAAGAAAAGAAAAGAAAAGAAAAGAAAAGAAAAGAAAAGAAAAGAAAAGAAAAGAAAAGAACTCTCTTGTCTTCTGTTTATGGAATTGAAAATATGTTTACCTAACACCATAATTGTAAACCTACACACACTTTCAGGGCAGAAGAGAATGTGTGATTATTTCTGGTTCTACAGGATCTACTCTGGGACCACATCTACAAATTGTGCACAATTAAGAATTCTGTTAAATTACATAGACTTAAAGAGATACACTGACCACAAATATTGTTCTGTATCAAGTGAATAAACTTGTGTTTGGGTGATTTTTTTTATTGTAATAATGCTTCTTGGCGATAAATCTTATACTGCTGGAAAACCTGTTTATTTCCCCTTAAATGGAGCCACATTTGTGAGGAAAATGCATTTGTGGGTTGAGCAGCAGAGTTAACCATGTGGGTTGCTTCAATGAAAAACTTGCCAAATCTTCTCTGCCAATGCCAAACAGCTTATTCTGCTATTGAGTCTTGTTTGGTTCCATTTAGTTTATTGGATGATTGAAGTCTGAAGAAATCATACTCCAAATCACAACATGAATCACCTCAAGGAGCTTTATAGGGTAAGGTAAAGACCCTACAATTATACAGGAAAAAAAACAACAAAAAAAACCCAAAAACAATCGACCTTGTGAGAAAACACTTGGCAACAGTGGGAAGAAAAAAATTCCCTCTTAATAGGGGCCGTCATTTGCCGGTTGGGGGTGAGGGTAGGTAGACAAGACAAAAGACTCACTGTGGAAGAGAGTCAGAGATTAAAAATAACTAATGATTACATGCAGAGTGGTGTATAAGCAGAGTAAAAAGAGGTGAGAGAAGAAGAAATGCTCAGTGCATCATGAGAAGTCCCCAGCAACCTAGGCCTATTGCAGCATAACTAAGAGAGGGTTTAGGGTTACCTGATCCTACCCTAACTATGAGCTTTATGAAAAAGGAAAAGTTTTAAGTTAAATTAAATTCTGGATTTAACGGGGATCCAACGAATAGAAATACTCTTACTGCAGCATTTTGGACCAACTGAAGGCTTTGAGGGAGATTTTAGGACAACCTGATAGTAATGAATTGCAATAGTTCAAACTAGAAGTAATTAATGCATGAATGAGTTTTTCAGCATCACTCAGAGATGACATGTTTCTAATTTTAGAGATACTGCACTGCACTGCAAGAAAGCAGTTCTACATATTTGTTTAGTATGTGCGTTGAAGGACATGTCCTGGTCAAAAATGACTCAAAGATTCCTCACAGTGTTATTTGAGGCAAAGTTAATTCCATCCAGACTAAGTACCTGGTTAGACATCATGTTTCTATGATTTGTAGGGCCAAATGCAATAACTTTTTTTTTTATCTGAATTCAGAAGCAGGAAATTAGAGGTCATCCAGTTCTTTATGTCTATATATAATGTACTGACTATATTGGATTACTGCAGCAACGGGTTTCTATCAAAGGCCTTCTGTCATTGGGAATATAAATAATAAATAAATAAGCACTGATGCAACACACATGAAACACAGTGATATGTATGGTCTAGTTGCAGACAATTTAACTGTACAAGAAGGTCCAGTCAGAACCAGCATCGGTTGTTTCTGGCTGTATGTGGAAATTTGATCTGACAGTTGCTTCACTGGTGGATTGCGCGATGACGATTGTGTTTTGCTTCACTGTGAGTAGCCTAAATATGTGTGAAGCTAGAAGAGGATAACTAATGATATGTGTAGTCTTAGCAAGATCCAATGTTTTCCATTCAGACACAGAAATAAATGTCAGTGACTTTGGTTCTAGGACGGTCACTGGAAACAGACAGACACCGCTGTGTGGATGTAACCATGTTTGAGAAATAAGGAAGATGGGGGTCAGAACTGATGGAAGAAGAGGGAGAGAAATAGAAAGCTTGAGATGGAGAGAGAGAGAGAGAGAGAGAAAGAGAGAGAGAGAACAATAGTGATTGCTCTCTTGAGTGAGAAAGAGATGGAGCAAGTGAGACGAGGGGAGGAGTAAAGTCATTAAGAAGCAGCTATAGCAAGAAGCTACTGGTCAATAGGTCAACACTTACCTGCGAGTGTCAAGTATTAAGCTGGCACCATCTGCACCTCTAGGGGTAATTGTTTTGTGTGTGTAGGTGTGTGTGTAAGTGAGTGTGTAAAATGAGAGAAAGACCTTTTTCATGATATTTAACTAATGGACACCTACGGTAAAAAAGACGCAGACACCTTGATAGTCAGAGAAAGGAGAGTGGCAACGATGGCGTAACAACGGGACATTAACAGTGGAAAAGAACATGGAGTGCAGAAGAGTGAGAATGACATATAATAAAAATATTTTATAAGAAATCTGAATTTTTTTTGATGGTGATAAAATATTGCGCGATTTTCATCGCTGACAAGAGAGCCAGAGATGGAAATCACAAAGGCAGAGATAGAGACTGTAACGGAGGGAGGGTGAGACATAAAGACAACGGAGAAGGAGGGTGAGAGAAGCAAGAGATGAGTATCAGCGGAAGAGAGAAACAAAGATTTTGATGCTTTTAGATCCTGCTTTTAAGCATATCGTATGACACCCATTGATTTTCCATTGACCCTAATGGACATTATATATATATATATATATATATATATATATATATATATATATATATATATATATATATATATATATATATATATATATATATATATATATATATATAGCTGTTAAACCACTTCCTAGTGGACTGTACACATACTTACACAAAAGCATTAAATGGACTCAACTAGCATATGGATAAAATGCTACTCAGTATAAGAGTGTGAACAGGTCATTTCAGGTTCAAGCTATTTTTCACTATATGTGAATACAAGAAAAGAAACACAATCTTGATGATTAATTCCTGTTAATCTTTTTATTTATCAATCATTTTTTTTAACCAATAATGCAGAAGTCAAGGGGCAAGTGATGTAGCAACCAATCAATCATCATCATCATCATCTTTATACCTTGTATTTGCACAGCTAATGAGTTTCTCGGGCACTTTGTGGCATTATTGGATCTGTTCTTTATCTGGGAACACAAACGTAAGTGTTAAAAAAAACTTAATTTGTTGTCAACTTCCTATTTTATTATGCATTTTAATTGAATATAGATTGTTGACTTTGTCAACTATTCCTTAAGATAATTGTTTAAAGTGTGCTTTCTCACCTCATACTGATACACACCAACACACCCTGTTTCTCTTTCCCCAACATCCTCTCGCTCTCGCTCTCTCACACTCACACACACACACTCACACACACACTTCCATTCTGCTCTTGTCAAGTGTAATAGAAGACACTGGAGAAAGACAACAGGATAATAGGATTATTATTCTCCTCTAATCTCCATGAGTCAGCACCAAGCAGTTTGTGTGTGAGCATTAGTCCTGACCATGTGTATATTACTGTCTGTGTATATTTGTATTCAATTTCTCACTTTAAAAAGTTATAAAAGATTTACAGAAAATAAATATACAATGAAATTACTTTAGTGAAAAACAGATACCCACTACATTAAATAGTGAATGTTTGTCATCACAATACTGGAGTTATTCATCACCAAAGCTACGTGTACAGTAACAGTCTCGGCACACCTTCAATGAAGTAGAAGCTGACATCCACGTTTCCCAAACCTGAACAGTATCATTTGTGGGCTGCTGTGGATTACAAGTCAGTGTTTGTTCCTACTGTACAAAACCAATCAAAATATCTTGGCGATGGGTGCTTTTCATTTGTAACCACAGTCTGCACAGTAGTGACCGGGAATGCAAAGGCGGTATTGATGTTGCGCCTCCAAGCCAGCCCAAATGTGACATGGCTCATTCAAAGTGAATGACTGTCATGGTGGCTCATTCTTAGCTTTCTAACTAAAAACTGTTGGTCACTGACAGTTGTTTAGCTGGCTATCTACATGGCACTCTCTTTTCTCCAATAGATTATTGCAGTGTAGGTATGAGTGGTTACTTTCGTGCATCCAAGAACCCAGAGCACATTCTCTTGCATCCATCTCAGAGCTTAGCTTCCAGCAATAAGAGGAAATATTCCTCTGAGTCATTGTTATAGTATTTAATATAACAGGTAATACATTTGTTAATTCAATATATATATATTATTTATCTTTATCTGTATAGTACCATGTTTCTCTTTGCTAAAATGCTGCATAAGTTATGATGTTGCTATTCATCCAATTTTTCCTAAGTACTTACTTGCTGCACTAATGACTTTGATCTTTTGGGGTCTTTACTTGATAAATTGTTAGTAACCATTTCATTTAGTTTCATTCCAACCAACAGAGTTTGGCTTTAGCTCATTTTCATCTATCAATGACATGTTTTCCTGAGAAAAGACTGATGTTCTTTAGTTAAGGGACTGTTGAATCTTAATGAGTTAGTAACATTTTAGTTGAAGAAATAATAGGTGCAGCTCTGGCCAAGGGAAAACTCTCCACTCTCAAGTACTAACAAATTAGTTCCATTTTATCACGCGGAAACTCTAGCCAGGGGACTATTTAAGTTGTAATGAGTTGTACAATTTTATCTTTAGAAGACTGATTTGACCAATGGACTGCTGAACTCTTTAGAAAATAATATAATTCTGAGCAAACAGTGGTTTGGGACTAGTGATTTCTTGATGAATTAGTCTCACTTAAATTTGGGAAAAAAAACAAAAAAAAAACACATCACCTTTAACCGAGGGACTATTGCACAAAGTCAAGAGAAGTTACTAATATTTAGAAGTCAGAAACAACTTGTGCTGGTGGAGTATGATATGTATGAGTCAGCATACCAGAGTTGGCGTTAGAATGAGTCACAATGGATAATACTTTTATTAATAGAGCTGGTGTAGGTGGTATTTGGTCACTTGCATATGCACACGCATGCATATAGAGAAGTGCAAACGCAATTCAGATAAATTTGATTGCCATATCATTCTCAGCATTCATAATTTTAGATATTTTACATAATTGGATACTTCTATTAATGTTCTCTGCCGCACAGAGAAAGCACTGAGCAATGGCCAACATAACTTATTTAAACGCTGCACACTGCAGGGAAACACAACATGAAGAAATGGTGTTACAAACGTCTTTCCCACAAGCAGCATTGCTAAAAAACCAGACAGATGCATCCCTGCTTCTGTGCCTTGCTCAAAGCCACATTGAAAATGTCTTAACACTACAGTCCTATATCTTGGGTTTGGGGAGTCGGGCGGGCTCTGGAATGTCTCTCACAATGATGAATAAGGAGGAGGAGTTGTTCATAGCAGTGGCTTAGAGAGGGCACTAGAAGGACACGAACTACACTATATATACCTTGTAAATTAATTTGTGTAGCCCTTGTGGACCAGTCATGTTTTACAATATTATAAGTACTGCATTTTCATGAAACTCACAATAAAAGGAACCCAAAAGACACACTCAATCTACACCATCAGTTAAAGCACAAAATGCTAGCTCCTGTATCGCCTGGTAATCAATCATGTTGTGAACATATTCTACGCCTGCACTTTGAAATAGAAGCTTCTCAGCTTGTTATTTCAGTCTCAACCTCAAGCTGACCAAAGAAGATATTATACAATTATTTTTCAGAGGCTGAGTAATAGTCGAATAAGCTGAACTTTATGTGCAAAGAAACGGAGTCCCCCTTTTAATCTAATCAATCAGAGGGTAAGTAATCAGGTTTATGAATCTGACCAGTCATTCGATGCCTTTGGTATTTGGCATTTTTGATATGAGTCTTTGCTATGGGTCCATTTTGTATGAAACCATGAAAACATAGTGAGGCTGAATATATAGCACTGGTGTGTACTTTGCTGCTTATGAGAGCTCTCCGAAGAACACACAAATTTATACACACCACATACAAGCATACATTAGATTTCCACGTGTGTCCACCCTTTCACAAATGATAACTTATAGGACACACACATCAGCTTTGCCCATCCTTCTATCTATTATTTGGGCATATTATCTATTATTCAGACCCTTCTCAGTTTCATACCCCTATATCTTCCCCTTCACTTACTCAGCTATAAGCTCTCATTCCTCTTTCTCTTCCTCTGCCTCTCCCTCACTCTCTCCCATACACTCTGCGTTATCTGCTGTAAAGTAGATAAGCATCAGTTTTCAGCAGCAAGAGAAGTAGGATAATAACACACATGTTCATGAGAGGTGGAGGGTAGCAGCCAAAGTCAAGGTTGAATTGCATCTGGCGGAGGCATATGTGCGTGCATGTGTGTGTGTGTTTGTGTGATTTACAATCCCGTCTGCCTGTCTTTATCTGTATCTTTATCTAAGCCGTGGCACCATTTCCACACAGGGACACAATATAAAGTGTTCACACACTCTCACAAACACTCACGCAGACACGCACATGTCACACACCCACAAACACACACATAGTTGTCTGAGGATGTAGTAGATCATGAGTTGGTGAATATAGGAAGATACAGAGCGATCAGACTGACATGAATCACAGTTGCTCTTTTCTTAGCAGCCCCCTCTCGTTCCTCTTCCTTCTCCCCATTTTTTTTTCTTTTCTCATTATCTCTCATTTAGTCTCCTCTGCTATCCTGGTCACTCTGCTCCTTATATCTCTGACATCCACTTCTCCACCAACTTTCCTCGTTCCTTTTTGTTATCTTTATTCATTTCTCCATCTCCACTGATTTATCCCTTAAGGTTTCTATATTCCTTCTTTTTTTTGTCACTGACTAATAAGTTTGTTTACCTAAGGGTTTTCCAGGAGTTATGGGCTCATGTTTTATTATTTATTACCTCACCCACTGATACAGGGAGGGAGGTTATGTTTTATTTTTTTTATTTTTAGAGGATGCCATCAGGGTATATAAACTGCGTAAAATATATGCACACTATATACGCCATTATCTATTCATGTGGATCTCAACTTTTTTCTTTTTTTTTATAGCATTGGAACCAAAGCAATACGCAACTGAACGAAGGTCACATAACATC
>JAMQGT020003931.1:0-23496 GCA_024447675.2 Pterophyllum scalare
ATTCAGCTCCATTTTTCAATCAACACTGAGATGAAGAAAGTGAAACATTATTACATCAAATACAAACACCATATGTCAGTCACATTTATTCCCAGCGTTGAGGCTCTTTCTCTCAAATCTTCTTCCTTTGCAGTGTTTAACGGCATCGGATGGTGAGTTACAGCCACCAGCTATTAAAACCAACTCCTACTCACGTAGCTGCAGTGGGTGGAAGTGGGCATTAATTAAATTTTTGTGCTACATTTGGATGGACATCAGGCTGGACATGCTGTTCAGATATTTTTCTTGGTAAATTTGGTGCTGTTGTGTCATCCAGATAAACACGCATCCACTACCACAATTTTAAATGGATTTTAGCTACTTTACCTCTCCTGAGCCTCCCAAATAACTTAACTACAATTCACAGGGATTGAAATTATCCAATCAAAATGATTGCAACTTGGGCCTTAAGACAAAGCTACGCACCAAAACGGATTCTCTTGAGTCACATTTATCATGGCGAGGTTTTTCCAGAAATACTCTATTTTTGAAACTGGAAAAATAATTAAAAAGTACCAAATTTGGAACCTCCATTGTGTACATACTGGGAAAAAATTCACAGTATGAATATAAAATTTTGCACCGCTTCATAAAACATACTTAAGTTATTGTACAGAAAGAAAATCAGCTGATTGGCTGAGATGAAACTATGCTGACAGGAGATATCATGTGTGTTCATAAAAGGACTGAACTTAACACCTTAATTTACAGCACCTGTATTTATTAAAGAACCGTATTTCCTACACTGACATTAAACATTGGCACTGGAAGTTAATCATGCGCTGCCCTGCATCACTAATTGCCCCGTCTCCAGGTTTGCACTGTGATTATTTGGAGCAGACAGACAGAGAATGAAAGGAGGAGGCGGAGGTGGTGATACATGATGTGTGAGAGGAAAAAGAAGCTGTCCTGTTGAGATTGGGGTTTATGTCTAAGTGCAGCTCTGAGTGATGTGAAGTGATTTGGAGAATGTTGCAGCGCGTAAAGCCCTCGTCTCCACGACTTAAATTTATTCTCCTGTGGTTCTCCCTCATTGAGCACAGCATTACAGAGGAGTAATCTTTCCCCCTCACAATACCACCGTCTTGCTCCAAAGTGCTGTGCTCTCCTTCTCTCCCTTCTTCGTGTCCGTTTGTGTTTCCTCTTGACCACTTTCTTCTGTTTTGTTGTTCATTTATTCTATTAAATTTCTGTTTATTTTATTGTCTTTCTGGTTAGACCTATTAAAAAGCAATTTGATTCTCCAGAAACATTTCCTGCAGCACCATGCTTCTATATAATAAAACCAATTATCAGAATATTAGCTTCAAGTTCCAGGGCTCTAATGACATCATCCTCTGTTGCACCATTTGCAGTCATCCTCTTTAAAGGTGTCCAACAAAATGCAGAGCAGCACGTCAGGTATGTTCTGCATGTTCTACTGTAATAAGAAGTTCCATGCATGTATCACTGACTTTAAACGAGTAGTTTTACTGGACAGAAGGGGTTCAGTTCAGTGAAAAAGCAGCAGATTCTAGACTCTGTCCCCTCGGAGGTTAGCACTTTCGACAGCTTCAAGTTTCAGAAGTTGAGGATAAAATCTATGTGAAACATTAACGACTGACTGTCACAACCTGGCTTGTAAGGCCATGACAAAAAGGGTGGACACATCATTTGCCAGTTTAAAATGATTTATTAAACAACCTTAAAGAAAGGAAATAGAGACGCATGAGGTGTGGAATTCAGTAGGCTCAGTGGTGTACGGTGTGCATGTGTGTGGAGATGTTTGTAAGTGTTGCAACTGCAGCAAATAATAAAACGGAAAGGAAACCGAATGTAATGCAAAACATGCTGGCAACAGGCCGGTGCACAGCACCCAGAAGGACGTGAGGTTTATAGTCTGGGAACACAGGGCCCAGATGTTCCCAAGTGTAAAATCTCAGGTGGATGGTGGTGTAGTGTTTATCACTGTTGCCTCACAGCAGGTCAAATCCAGGCTGGAGGTTTTCTGCATGGTATTGCTGATTATAATGCAGAGCTGCTGAAACCAGTTCTCCTCAGGTTTCACGGCATGCTAACAAAGTCGAAATGTTAAAAACGGAGTCAGTGTGGTGGAAGGTTGTAAAGTTTCTGAACGGTTGCACAGAGCACACTTGGGACAGCACGCGGCTGTGCTTTAAGACAAAAAAAGAGTCTTTTGGCTGCTCCCTCATCACATGGGGTCACCACTGCTGATAGCTCCACATGTTTGATTTGACAGAGTTTTATGCAGTCTGCCATTAAGGACATTTGTGTCTCCAGCTGGAATTAAACCAGCAACCTTTTGCTTGCCAAACCAGGCACCTCTAAAGAAAAAAAAATGATAGAATGAAGTGCAATAATGATTCCAAGCTCAGAGGGCTGATGAAGTGGGTCTACTCCAAAGCCACCTAATTAGGTGAAGAGACTAAAAACACTCGGTCGGGTCCATCCATCCATTTTCTGCTGCTTATCCAGATCTGGGTTTCAGGAGCAGCAGACACCCAGACCTCCCCCCTGGCCACATCCGTCAACTCTTCTGGGGGAGCCCAAAGTGTTCCCAAGCCAGCTGAGAGATATAATCTCCCAAATATTCATTGCTAAAAAGCTAACTGGGTAAGGCGTTTGGCAATAAAAAATAATTTGATTAGGTTCAGGAAAGACTGCGTTTTAGCTCAGGTTAAGTGGCTGCAATGTTTTCTTTTTTTAATGCTCAGCTTTCTTGGTGGACAGTCACACATGCAGTAGACACGAAACATACTTCTTATTGAAATCCATCAGCTGTCGTGCTGATGAAAAAAGGAGTTGTGTCCATGAACAAAGAGACAAATTTCTTGATTTCATTTTTGTGACTTTCTTTTCGCCACGAACCTGATAATACAGACCTCACTCTGCCACAATGCAGGTCATCATGCCCACACAGGACATTTCCTCTTTATTCAATACAGAATGAATAGGGACATAATGTTCAGTGTTCTCGGCGATGTCCTGATTCAGGTGCGTGCTGCTGCCATCGATTACCTCTCTGCTTTTTGAGGTTGTTCCATGCAGCCTTAAAGGCAGAGGAGAGGACTCTTTCAGTCACTGCAGTCTTCTCCTACAGGGTGTAATCTCTCTCATGCACGACTCTGTTTTGTCTCATTTTTTCTCCTCACCCTCCTCATCCCTCTCTTTCTCTAAATCCTGCTATATCCCAGGTAGGTAAGTAGAGCTCCTCTGTGGGCTTAATGAGCTGAGGAAGGGGCCCCGCTGGAGAAGACCAGCATGATCACTGCTACCTCTGTTCCCATTTAGGGCCAGGTTTCGCTTCACAGGACACAGAGGGAGAGAGAGACAGTGGGGAAAGAGAGAAAGAAAGCAAAGTAACACCATCCACCTGCTGCCTGCCTCATATCTTTTTCCTTTTCTCTCTCCCTCTTCATGACCCACAACTTCATCATAATTCATCCCCATTCCTCTCATCTCTCTCAGCAGCCGCGCCACAATCATCGTATCTCTGTTTTCTTATGTGACTCTTCAGGATTGGACAAGCTTCATTACCCCCTCTTTGATGTATTTCTTTCTTTTTCCTTTTTTCTCCTCCCCTCTCCATTTCCCCGAGCCAGTTTGTGCTCTCAGGTTCATGGCTCTAGAAACTCGATCTTCCTGTGAGAGCTGTCTGATGTTTTTATCTCATTTGTTGTGGTCTGATTTATGTTTCGTTGCAGGTTCACACCGTCCCTCGTTGTTGTGATAGTTTGGATTCATTGAGTTATCCATGTATGTGTGGCTAACAGACCACACGTGGAAAAACTGATTGAAGAGCTCGCTGAGACGAGTCGAGACCGGAAACGAGTTTAACAAGAGAATGCAGAGACCAGATTATGTCTCTCCTAACTTCATGGTAAACAGCTGGTGTTGATGGGAATGCTCTTACTTCTGTTTTCCTTTCTTGTTTTCCTTTTTTAATTGAAAAGGGAAAACACAATAGTTTTAAGCACATTCACTGAGTGCAGCAAATATGACTTTCCTGGAGATCGAGAAGTCGAGAATTGGGTATCTGCTCGTTAAGCTCTGATGCGCCGCCCACGTTTCCGGTCTGAATGTCTCCTGCATTCGATGATGCTTTTGTCTTTGTAACGAGCTGCAGTTCTTTGTCTCGTCTTTTTGAAAACACACAAATCCCCCAAAACTCTTCAGCTTTTTATCAGCACTGTTCATGTGCTGTGCATCTTTAAGCTCAGCTAAATTAAGCTTCCAATAGTTTCAGCCACATTTAGTCATCTGGCTGATACATTAATATATGAGCCTGCTTCTTTCATCATTTCCATGTCAGTTTTCTTTCTCCGCTCACTCTCTGCTTCCCTCTGTCTCCATTTTAAAAGATTTTATGTATGTTTTGGATGTTTTCTTTACATGTGATATTGTGCAGTACACAAAAGGACCTACATGGGCTTTTTTGCCTGGAGTCACGCAGAGTCTAGGCTCGACTTTCAGTCATATGAATAAGTGTGCGTGAACGCTCTGTTGGTGTTATCATAATCTGTCCCTATGATCAAACAGGGTAACTATGACCTGATAACTAAGAAAATGGATGCTTAGTGTACGTAGGAGAAGTTAGCCTATAGAACAAATCAACCATGTAAAGGTTTTTCTAGCATGTCTTTAACATTGTTAAAGGGTTTGTTTTAATCTAAATATTTTAGGAAACCTAACCAAACGACAACTGTAAATTAAAAAAAACCCTGAAAATTATTTTAAGAAATATGGAACTCAAACCACAGACTGCTAGGTCAAAATCCCACGTTAGTCACTACGGTAAAAATTTAACTAAATCTTTCACCCACCATCAGGGGGCAGCATTTCACAGCAGTTGTTTAGTCAGATTGGGATGATAGCTTTAGTTGACTTTAAAGGTTAACACAAGAATTTATAACGTGTACCTTCAAACATTTTGATTTTAATGTAACCCACCCAAGTTCAATGCACTATTATGTTTCATGGTGTAATACCTGTGTTTAACCAGTAGCTGGTGATGTATGTGCTACTGATATAATTACCGCCATCTTGCTAATGCCAGACGAACGCATTACTGAAAAGAACACAGTGTAAAAGGACAAAACAGATTTTTATTTGTGCGTGCCTTTCAAGATACTCAAGGCCACGACTAGAGACAATAAAGTCGTCAATAATGAGTGTAAAATGATTTGATTTGGCAAAAGTGGATTTAGTGCAGACAAGCAGAATTTCTGCTTTATCACTATTTAGTTTAAGAAAATTGTGTGAGAACCAGGTTTTTATTTTCTGGAGACAGTCAGAGAGGGAGGGCAGGAGAAGGACTGCAGTTGGCTTAGGTGAAATGTAGAGCTGGGTATCATCTGCATCGCAATGAAAATGAATGCCATATTTTCTAAAAGTATGTCCAAGTGTTAGGAGGTAGATGATGAAAAGGAGAGGACCATGAACAGAACTTTGAGGAACACCACAAGATTTATATTCTTCTCTTTAGAATATTGTCGTTTCATAGTGTCCAGTGTCCAGTGTCCATAGTGTTCATAGTGTCCAGTGTCAGCGTGACGGTCCCTGCCCGTTTTCATTCTTCAAGTGTTTCAAATTTTTGGTGAGCAGGGCAGAAATTGCCAGTGCCAGCTGGGAACATCTGGGCCCTGTGTTCCCAGACTATAAGACACAAGATTTGAAGGTTTTAAGCTGAACAACGTGGGTGCAACCAGAGACATATGACTAAAACCAGGAAAGTGGGGTGTCAGTGAAACCTATGGAAGCTAATCTATGAAGGAGGATGGCGTGTGAGATAGTGTAAAAAGCTGCACTGAGATCAAGGAGGATGAGGATGATAATAAAGTCCAAAATTCACCTTCATCAGCAGATCACTGGTGATCTTAACCAGACCTGTCTTGGTACTACAGTATATAGGGGACGAAAACCACACTGAAATTCTTCAAAAGCATTATTGTCAGAGAGGTAAGTGTAAATCCGGTCAGCTAGTTGGTTCAAAACTTTTGGGAATGAATGGTAAATTAGAAATGGGACAGAAGTTATTCATTTTGCTGGGATGGGCACCAGGTTTCTTTAACAGAGAAGTTAATGCAGCTGTTTTGAGGGAAGATGGAACCCGACCAGAAATGAGAAACAAATGATCTCAGTTATGAAGGTGGACAAATATGGTAGACAGACTTTGATCAGATGAGTTGGTAGGGGATCACGTTGGCAAGTGGAGGGTTTGGATTTCTGAATAATTGGCAGATATTTCAGTAATAATTGTGAGCATAAAACTATAAAATGTAGAGGTGGATGAATTATAAAAGAGAATGTATAAGATGGGATGGACATGGAATGCCTCTGAGAGGCTAAATATTGGTGAATTAGTTGGATTTTGGAGTTAAAGCAATTCATCAATTTATCAATGTTCTTGATATTCTGGAAGGAGATGAGGTGAGGCGCGTTAATATTAAAGACTGATACATTGGTGTTATGAAGAGATATGATAAGATCTGATGCAGTACAGTTACAAGAGTTACTCCGGAGCAGGAGACAAGTGGGAAAGTTGATGTATTGTTGCAGACCAAAACTATCTAAGCAGGATGTGAAGTCCCTGGTAAGCGAGTCTGTGGCATTATCAACATGTACATTAAAGTTTCCCAGCAGGATTAAGTTAATAGTGGATAATGAGGCCAAGCAGGCAGAGAACTCATTAATAAAATCAGTTTCTTTTAGGTGGGTGAGACTGCTAAAACCGTGGGCACTGGTCCACTTATCTACAGGGCACCACATTCAAATGAGGCAAAGTGGGGTACAGAAACAGGCAAGGCTTTCCACTTCTCCTGGCATAATTTCACAAGACCATCTCTGCGACCACTGGCAGGTGAGTGAGACGTGTAAACAAATCCAGCTCAGTTCGACACATGAAGTTGAACTTACGATCAGTGAGAATTCCCTTATTGGCGAGTGAGCGGATGTTCGGGAGTCCAAAGCTGATGAAATTTGTCACCAGTGCAGGATTAGCGATTGACTGGGCTAGCCAGGAAGCCGCAGTCAGCAGTCTGTCCAGGTTTCTTTGGAAAACATGAAAAAGTTGACCAAAAAAGGTTGGATTGATTTGGTGTCATCAAAGCAGAACCTCGATCAATAAATCTCCCGTGGACATGCCAGATGACGTCCCGGTGGTGATGCAACACTGGTGGACGGAATTGGCGTTGTATAAGTTTGTCGGCCAAATATTGAATTATCAGTCCTGCCAGTTTCCATAACAGGGGCAGGATAATCCAAGTGAGCACAGTTCATGTGATCAAAAAACACAGAAAATTACACCCAGGGTAGAGGCAGCCAAATGTGCCAGTGCTCACCACCGAGTTAAACACACGATTTATTAGATCCCAAGAGACACTGGAGATCGAGGAGTTGCTGAGTTTGTTTGATTTTATTCTCCTGTGAGTGTTGTATATGATTCATGAAAGACAGTATATAGTGAAGATAAAGTGTAAGAACTGAACTACAGACGACTGAACTGAACAAAGAGTTATAGACAAAGAAAATAAAGTGCTATTTATTGTGCTATGTTCAGTTGTTCAAATAAATGCCAGCTTTGTTTATTTATGTTACTACAAGCAGTTGTCTGAATTCATCTCCCCTTTACTCCTCCTTTAGGATCAAAACCAGTGAGTGTGTGTATTACACAACAGTCTGCTTAGTAAGAATAGCTTACTTCTTTACTGATGTTACATTAAGTTCCTGCAAACTTGTAATTTCAGGAATTTCTGGTCCCACGTTTAGGTACAGGCACATATTGATAAAAACATCAAATAAAAATGTGTACGACCTTCCATGTTACCATCGTCGCTCTTGCGTCACTGACACATTTGCTCAGATTACATGTTACTCAGTACACAGTAGGGTTTAATTTTGGCATCCTAATCAACATTTAGGTCATCCCTAACTGAGCATGAGGACATGTCATGCTGCGCTCCTTGGCTCGGTGCTGCAAGTCCCATCACCATCAGTGCAGCACGCCAATATACAGAGAACCATTAAAACTAGGACTTAATGTTGATCAGCAGAGATGCACACTTCTCCAAATGTTTGTACCACAACAAAGAAAAGTCTAAATGTGAAAATTTAGAGTGGAAAGGAAATTAGTAAAAAAAAAAAACAAAAAAAAAAACACTAAAAAATTATGTAGAAATAATTTGTTTTTATTTGTGTAATTCAATTTTATTTATATAGCACCAATTTACAACAACGGTTGCCTCAAGGCACTTTATATTGTAAGGTAAAGATCCTACAGTGATACAGAGAAACCCCAACAATCACACAACCCCACTATGGGCAAGAACTTGGCGAGAGTGGGAAAGAAAAACTCCCTATTGACAGGAAGAAACCTGGCTCAGGGAGCAGCAGCCATCTGCTGTGACCAGTTGGGGAGAGAGGCAGGACAAAAGACACACTGTGGAAGAGAGTCAGAGTTTAATAATAAGGAATCATTTAAAGCACAGTGGGGTATAAACAGAGAGAGAGTGAAAAGAAGTGAGTGAAGAAGAAGTAGAGAGGGTGTCTGTCTCCTGAATCCAAACTGGGAGATGGTTCCACAGAAGAGGGGCCTGAAAGCTGAAGGCTCTGCCTCCCATTCTACTCTGAAGTATCCTAGGAACCACAAGTAAGCCAGCAGTCTGAGAGCAAAGTGCTCTATTGGGGTGATACGGTACTATGAGGTCTTTGAGATAAGATGGGGCCTGATTATTCAAGACCTTGTATGTTAGGAGAAGGATTTTAAATTCTACTCTAGATTTAACAGGGAGCCAATGAAGAGAAGCCAATATGGGAGAAATCTGCTCTCTCTTTCTCTCTCTCTTTGTCTTTCTTGTATAATCACCCAAAATTGTATTTTTCTGTTAAAAGGAATCCAACTATCTGAGCCTTTAACAGGCAGTGTGGGCAAATGTGAAAGTAAGAAGGTGTGAGACACCGCAGCGCTTTGGTCAGGCGCGTGATTAAAATTCTTTCATCAGTTTCACCTGGTCCATAACAACAGCAGTCCCAGTGTGCTTTATATTATAAGGAAAAACTAAAATATAGACAGTCCCCATGGTGAGAAAATGGAGAGGAAAACTTTCTGACTTTCTATCCACCGCAGCCTCAAAGTGAAACATGAAATACGACAAAAGCAATCTGCTTGTTTGGAGCTCTGAAGGCTCTGCCTCCTGTTCTACTTTTAGAAACTCCCGGAACCACAGGTCAGCCTGCAGTCTGAGAGTGAGGTGCTCTGTTGGAAGCTCTTTAAGCTGTAACGAGGCCTGATTATCCGGGACTTTGAGGAGAATGATGTTAAATTCAAACCCTAAAAGCACCAACAACTGAGATCAGGTCAGACATCATCATGAGCCTTTGCATCAGTGCGCTTTGAACACACCGAAGGTTTGGTCTTCTCTTAGAGTGCAGCAGGACAGCAGCTCTGGGAGCAGTTTCTGTCTTCAGATCATTATGAAAAGAGATGGCCACAGGCCCTTCCTTAACTATCTTAGATCAGCACTTCTGATCTTGATAAATGCCATTATTGTCCCACAGTGGTGGTCACAGAGATGTTCCTGTATTAAAGTACACACAGGCCCTTACAGTTCTCACTACAGGACAAACTTTGATAACAATCTATATTTTTTTATCCCCCATAATGTCCTACATGTTGTGCTTGCGAAAACATCTCCTAGCTTCTGAAATTATGTCTGGTTAGCATGTGACTAAAACAAAACCAACTCTGATCCTAGACAAGGGGCTGGCCATTGTTGGTTTGTTGGATGGACAGAGTTTTAATGATAACAAATATTTCATTGTGTTACATTTTCAAAAAACAGCAGAAACAGTCACAGTGGGCACAGGAGAGGTGGTGCGCTCGCTTTTCAGGATTCACTAAATATTTTTCTGAAGTTACAGCTGAGGGGCTGAAAATCAGCCTAAAGAGACTAATGTAAACTAAATGGGCTCGTTCTGAATGTTCACCTGAGTTTAATCCAGTGCTTATCAACTGACCAGGTGAGATGCACCTTTATTTAACTCTCTGAGGGCTAAGTCATCATCAGTGATGGCCCAAACCATGAAGTTGTTGCAGCTTCTGAAGTGGAGCATGCCAGACCATGTTTTAGTACGGAGGAGTAGCAACTCTACTCGGTTTCCTCCTAAGGGACTTAAACAATAAAAACAAATTTCTTGCAACAGGCAACCAATGCATCATCCTAAACTAAGAATCTGTGGTGTGGTCAGATATCCCGTCAGTACTCAGTAATGCTTCCAGAGGGCCATCTCTAGTGTCAAGACTTTAACAGAAAAGATTTAGGAGGGATAGTCCTGTGAGTAAAGTTCAACACTGATAACATCTCTTATCTGAATGTGATCTACAATCCAAGAATAAATGTCTGTTTCTTCACCTTCCCTCCCCTCAGCAGGACCATCAGGCCGGAGAGCCCAAACATCACCCAAACAAGATTTTTCATCAGTGGCAAAATGTTTCCCGATCTGACAAATCCAGGATTTGATTGCTACACGCTGATGGTCGGTTAACGGTGTGAATACAAATATCCATCCTGCTGCACCATCACAGGCTAGCCTCAGTGGCAAATCCATTTTGGAACGATCTCAGGTCGCTCGTTTCCAGTGAGAAATACTTGAAATATGCCGCAGTATGTCATATTGTGCCGACATGCATCTGCATCATGGCAGTGGCCTGAGTTTGCCCTCCAGCAGAGCCCAGACTCTTAAAGTTATAAATTCAGTATCCAATATTTCCCCTTTAAATGTGCTGATGAGTTCCACCAGGATGGCTGCGTTTGTGATGGGACCCTCAGATTTACGTTTACAGAAAACAAAAGAGTTCAAGGACATAATCAGATCAATTTATCTATAAATAAGCTGTAAAAAAAGATGCCATGGGTTAACATCATCCTTAACTTTACATTGTAGTGTTTGCAAACTGCCTTATCCATTAGTAAATACCATCACAAGAGTGTAACAGCAGCAGTAAAGTGTAACAAAGATATTAAAACATCAAAAAAGACTGAAGAACTTTTGCTGTATCTTTTCCTTAAAATGTCACGTGATGAGAGTCTGAACAGTTTGCTCAAGAGAAGAGCTTTTTTCATTGAAGTGGAGCAAATCTGGAAGAGAGCTCCCTATTCTAGCTGAGATAAAGAGGAGTTTTCGTGGCTGCTGTAAGCCCTTTCTGCCAACCGTCATCATGGGAAATGTCAACTCTCACCCAACAAAAGTGATGAGCTGCAGGTGTTGGTGAGGATTGAGAAAGTGCACCGTGAGTGTAGTCTCATGTGTTTTACTGAAACATGGTTGAATCGAAACATCTCAGACTAATGTGGATCTACTTGGTTTCACCTCATACGCTCAGACAGAGATGCTAAAGTCAGGGTGGGGGTCTGGCTTTATCTGTGAACCAGAGATGGTGTAATCCTGCACACATCACTGTCAAGGAGAGGATGTGTTGTCCTGATATTGAATTTTTGGTGGCTGGTATGCGACCATATTATGTACCAAGGGGATTCAGTCATATCATAACAATGCCTGTGCACATTCCACCCAAGGCAAAGGCCCAAGTTCCATGTGAAGTTCTCCATGAAACTGTTGCTAGGATACAGACTAAACATCCAGAGGCACTCTTCAAAATTTTGGGAGACTTCAATCATGTTTTTCTCTCCTCCCGCCTGACTGGATCAGCAGATAGAGAAAATCATTCGTACCCACAGCCATCGGGCTTTTTAATTCTCATACAAATAACAGATGGGCTGCCAGACATGTGACTTTCCCTCTGGGATCAATTAAAAAAAAGAAAACCTTTATAAATACATTTGGGTTGGATTATTCTCACCTTGATCAAAAGAACAGTCAGTGGAAACTGGGAGGAACGTTTTCTATTGAATGCAATTTGTTGTTTTTGACATGTGAAGTTGTGTACTGATGTACTTTCTTTCACTCCATCAGTACAGTTGTTCCACACACTAACCCCTGTGAGTGTAACACTCTGGTATTTTACATTAGTCCTTACTACTGGCTCGCTGAACACAAGGATTCCTCTCAGGTCGGAATGATTTGGTCTTATTTGGAACACGTTTGGAATGTTTCGGGACAAAGAGTGTTTCTGTTACATTATTTGTGCTCTTCTGAGGTCGACCAAGTCTTTACACTTCAGAGTATTTAATTTAATAAAAAGTGGATTTGATGGTTCTTGCAAAGTGGTGTTATTTATAATTCTTACTGATCTTTTTAGCAGAATTTATATAGAATGGGTTTTAGAGGTGTTTCCCCACACTTCCACGCAGTATCGTGTAGGGAAGAAGGAGAGAACAGTGCAAGGTGCATAATGATGTTTGATTTTAAAACTGTGGCCTTCACCTAGGTTATCTTAGTCAGTCTGAGAAGAATATCAGACCAGACAGATCCAGGTCTGATACTGATACACGAATATTTGAGTCTTTTCTGCAACAGCCATCAATCTGTGGTGGCTCCAGCTGACAGCTTCCACCACCCTCTCACGTGTCTGTTAAGGTTATCCTTCACTCTCATTGGTCGTTGCTTTAGTCTTAAAGCAAATGAAAAGTCGGGACTTTCCGACTGACTGTCGTTATTTCACCTGCATGTCATCGACTGTCCTCAGTCTGTGGTTGTCGCATTGTTGCTAGTCACTTCCTGTGTGGATGCATCTTTACTCCTTTAGTGCATAGTTTGGTAATAAATAAGAGATTGGGCAGAAAACTGCATCCTTTCAGAAGGAAAAGACACAAGTGGACAACAAATTGATCAAGCTGATTGATCCCAAAGGTGAGGTTTACCTCCAGGGTTATAATGGATTTGTCTGATAGCCATGTGGCATTGCCTTCAATGCCTGCAGTAATGTTTTAGTCAGTATATTGTGTGGCTGGAAGCATGTGTTTTATTTTTAAATGAAAAGTTGGGAGAAAATTTTTCTTTATATTGTTTTGTATTAATGTGGCTCCAACACTCCCTCATATAATTCAGAGTGAATAAAACGGATTCAATGAAAACAATGAAGCAGGAGTAAAGAGATGATTTTGTACTTCAGGTGGTCCTGAAACAATCGAGCAGATATTTTCCAAATTGATTCGTTGGAGCCCGATGTTGCAGACAACAGTGTTATGATCAATAATCCACCTGCATGTGCATGAAATGGATTGTGTCAAGTATTAAAAACACTGCTGGTCATTAATTAGAGAACACTGTGTGAGAAGAACAGCACGCACAACAGAAGAGTCAAAATGATGACCCACATTAAGGCTTTAAAACAACAACACATCCACTCACACTCTGTGCCGAGTCATTCTGTGAGGAAACTGTAGAGATAATTAGGTGCGAGCCACTTATGAGCACTTATTAGAGATTTCTTCAGATTACTGTGCACAAACAGTTTCTGTGTAGTAATTAGGTCACGCTAATATTCAGCATTCAGGAACACAGCCAAGAGAAATATGAGTTATTAAGCAGCGGCTGACCACTGTACTGTGTGAGATCCTATCCTTTTGTCTGCCTCAACATTTAAAAGCTTTCTCACACTTTTAAAGTCACACTTTATTTTGTCTCACACCTTCTCAGGCTCATCAAAAAAACATCATCTAAAGTTGATTAAATACGCGCTTTAAGATGCTCTACTTTAATATTTGGGTATAATATAAATAGAAAGAACTAGGGCAGCCATTGTTATAAATCTGAATTATTGAACACAGATATTACAGATGCTAAACAAATGAATGAAGTCATGACAAAGAGTGACCCTTCTGTTGTTTCTGCACTAAAAATTAAAAATACACTAATCTTTGACTATGTGGTCATCAATAGCAAGTGTATGGAAGCTTGTTTCTGCCACTAAAGAAAAAAAAAACAATCTGTAACTTGAAATTTTGAGTCATTTACTCAAAATTTCAAGAAAATAACTCAAAATTTTGAATTATGTATCTCAAAATTTTGAGAAATCAGAAAGCTTTGTAAAAAGGGTCATTTCCTTGTTACCCGGAAGCAGATGATGCCAATGCACTCAAAATGGGGTAGCGACGGTATCAGTGAGCTAGCAGTGTCTAGCAAACATGAACAAATTGTCAGTTTTTTGACAGTTGACAGACAAAAGACAGCTGCAAAAAATGTAAGGATGTAATAATGCTATCATGTCACCCTGTTAGACAGCTGATGTTTTCAGCCTCCTGCTAACGGTTAGCAAGGAAATGACGTACCGTCGCAGAGCTTCCTGATTGGTAGAGCAGATACATAACTCGAAATTTTGATGTATTTTCTTGAAATTTTGACTCATTAGCTCGGAATTTCGAGTTACGGATGGCGATTTCTTTTTTTTTAATGGCAGAACCAAGCTTCCATACCAAGTGTCAACCGCTGCAGCCAAAAAAAGCAAGCCAAAGTGCCGCAAGCTGCAGCTCCCCTAATGTCCACTAGAGGCTCCACAGTGAGTCAGTCCCCTCATGTTAAAATGTCACCGCAGAAATAAATACGTTTTATAACCTGATACAGAATCTGTTCTGGCCTCTGTTGCTAATTTCCCCCTTCATATGCGCTCTACTGAGTGTCCTTCTGGTTAAAATTGTTATAATTTTATAATAATTTTAACTAATTTTAAATATGACACTTGGTTAAGCTGAGACATTAAAAACCACCGGATCAGGTTTAGATAAAGGTCATAGTTTGGGTTAAAATACAAAAGTTGCTTCTTCTTTTAAAGCTTTGTTTTCTTGGTTGCCGTGGTGATGCCTCCCTTCTTCATCTACATAAGAAAAATACACTCCCATTGAAGTAGAATAATTTGTGCTCACTGACAGGAACAAGGTGGTAATTCATGTCCACGAAAATAAAAGGATTGCTTGCTTTTTTTGGATTATTTCACGATGGAGTGAACCACAGCGTCCTGCGTAAAAGTCCATATACATCAATCCAGCTTCCTCAGATGTGGAATTTCACCCGCACCTTACCTGACTGCATGAAAGGAACAACTTAGAAAAAGGCAAAGTTATCTTCTGGCACTCACATGTGTGAAATCGTGTTGTATATTTCATACAGGTTATAGCTTCATACCTCTCATCATGATTACTCTGGACTGACTTATCTGATGACATCAGGGAAACCTGGTTTCTTTGTGGATGTTTAATGTGAATTATCTTCACCTCACTGTGTTTTGCCTTTTTTTTTTCATTATTAGCGTCCTGCTTTGTGTAATAAAAAAATTCAATTTCATTGTTTTTATTTCTTGCCAAAAACCTATATTTTCTTTTCTAAATGTGACCTACACTGACATTGATTTTTTTTTTCTTACCCACACACAGAAGCAGCCTGTGTTTGGTTTTGCAGACCAATTTGTAAAGAGCTAAATAAAAGCTGTCAGTGGTCAGGTTGTGTTTTCAGCGAGGGTTTGATTAAGAGGTTTACTACAGAAGCTCAGGGAGGAATGAATTTTTGATGCAAGAAACAACGCCTTCTAATAATAGATCAGTCACTGGAAAGTCCATCCAGGTAAAGGTGGAGGTGTTTGGTGACCCTGACTCATGCCTTTATGTGCGCACACATGTAGAAAAAGCAAATCAGCACTCCTTCAAACACCTTCTGTCCAGCATTCGTGCATGTGTCGTCTGCAGGCTCGCACACTGGTGCACATTTCTTTGAGCAGAGAGCAGAGGAAGAATGGGTAAGCGGGAGGATTTGGGGGGGTTTGGAAAAGCTAATACAATGAAAAGCCACTTTGCCTTTTGTTTGCCTTGCATGACGGGGGACAGAGCGAGCCACAAGTGGGGCTTAACATTCCACTTGGCTGAAGGAAAGGAAGGCAGCTGGCACTGAGGAAAGGCCACACCGTGGGTCTGTGGACACACCAAAAGGGCCAGATTGGGTTTCTGAGGCCACGAAGAATGCATGGGAACGAGACTAGGAGAAGAGTGGGGGGAGCATTCAGGGTTGTGGGGTGGGGGCAGTTGGCTGAGCTTTGGTGATGAGGTTTTTTTTCCTTAACTCCTTTAGTGCTGACAACATTTCAGGACACAACAAATGTCGTGGGAAACACCTCCCACAAAAAAAGCACCGAGGCCACACAGAATCATTTAAATCCTTCAAGAAACCTTCAGCTCATCTCAGGTGACAATAGCTCCTGAGGTCAGTCATATTAGACTGTCACATCTTCCCCCTCAGTCGAGGGACTTCAAGAGTCCTGGAAATCATGACTGGATCCTTGTTTTGCACATGAGCCTGCACACCAGAGTGACCTAATACAACTGCACTGATCTGTAGCTCGTGTTCCACAATCTGCTGTAATTCATGAATTAATGCAGACAAAAAGATCATAAGAACGTTAAGATGAATGGACATGGTGCTGGAGATATGTATATAAAATTTCAAGGGGTATGAAGCCACTGTAAGAGTAACACAGGACTTCAGTTTCACCCGATTCAATTCTGTCCAGGAAGTTAAAAGTGCTCTAAAAAGCCAGAACACATTATGAGAAAGATCACTTTGATGTCTCTTCATACAGTGATGATCATGCAGGGTGATCATGCAGACAGCGCTGTACAGCAGGGAACACAACAACAATCTTTTCTTTATACATTCATGGAAAAGCAAGAGTTGGTAACATCATGACAGTAACACAAAGTTCTGACTTTCAGCTGATCGTTCAGTCTGATGTCATTAACCACTTCCAGCTCCCAATGGTCCCAAAACTCAAACTCTGAACTTCCACTCAGAGCTAAAAAATGGTCCAAATTCTTTCAGCTCCAATAAAGCAATCGCTGTAGCTGTTCTCCCAACAAAGCTTAATATCCACGAGACCATCAAGAAAAGGATTTATGAGGTTTAGCTCAGTTAGAAGTTAGCAAGGAGTTAACTTGCTAGATTTAATCTATATGTGGCCCACGGCACGTGGAGGGCACCAAGTCAGTAGAGTAGGTGCGCACAAATGCCCACCTTACCACCAATTCACCACCGACCCCGTACCTGACACTTTAATAAAATAAGCAGTGGGCATGCATTCAGTTCACAGTATGTTAAGTTTAATATATAAATACACAATTATCACAAATAAAAGCTTTATTTGAAGGACGATAAATGCTTAAAATAAAAAAACCACAAAGAAGGCTGCACAGCAGGTCGGTCTCCAGGAAAATCAGGGTTAACCACACGATGCCAGGGAATTCCACACAGGCATACCACAGCTCCAGGTTCAAACTAAACAGCTGCCATAATGGCCAAGCACCTGCGCTTATAAAGGGGAAGACCCGGCCCACAGGGGGCGGCACACAAGTCAGGTTCCACCCCTCACATATAGACGGTATAGCACGCTCTGACTGAAGATTTCTAAGAAACTAACAGCACAGCTCTGCTAAAACAAAGAAGGACATAAACAAAGATGGAAAACCAGCAGAGTTGGTGAAGTCGAGTGGGCTGATTTTTCTTCTTCCAAAGGGAATGAATCTTAGACTCTGACACTGTATTATATGCACATCCAGTAACTGCACAGTAACTTACTCTTTAAAGGCGTGAGTTTTGTTTGTCTCAAGTCATCCATTTTCAGATTAAATTCTAGTTTCAGAAGATCAAAACTGTGGTTTCGAATAATCAAACCAAACAGCTCAATAATCAGGCCCCATCTTATCTCAAAGACCTCATAGTACCGTATCACCCCAATAGAGCACTTCGTTCTCAGACTGCTGGCTTACTTGTGGTTCCTAGGATACTTAAAAGTAGAATGGGAGGCAGAGCCTTCAGCTTTCAGGCCCCTCTTCTGTGGAACCAGCTCCCAGCTTGGATTCAGGAGACAGACACCCTCTCTATTTTTAAGATTAGGCTTAAAAGTTTCTTCATGTTAAAAGGGAGTTTTTCCTTCCCACTGTTACCAAGTGCTTGCTCATAAGGGGTTGCTTGTTTGTTGGGTTTTCTCCTGTATCATTGCAGGGTTTTTAACCTTACAATATAAAGAGCCTTGAGGTGACTGTTGTTGTAATTTGGTGCTATATAAATAAAATTGAATTGAAATTGAAATTGAATTTTGACCTTTAACTTTTTCTATTTATTTTCAGCAGACCTTTAACTTTAGGGCCCTTAAGATGTAAAATGTTCCTTTGAAATGTTGCTTCAAAATGGAGACCAGGTCTGCGGCCACTCGCAGTCAGCTGCTGTCTACAATGTGACTTTGATGCATCAGACAGGGATAGAACAGCAATGAGACAATCAGTCTGCTATCAGTCTGTGATTGAATGGGGAATTTACATGCACTCTGTTTGTGATATTTTGGCACTTAGGTGTGATAAATCCACAAAAATGGCAAATCTGTTGCAGTCTGCATACACAGAAATTCATATTAACTACTTACATTGAGAGTCCAGATAAATCCTTAGAGATTTAAAATAGAAATTCAGAAGTTCCTCAACAAATATTGATTTTTTTTTTTTTATAGAGGAATATCAGCAGAACACAACCAGTCTGCAAAATCATTGTGCAGTCAGATCACCAGGTGATCTGTGTAATCGCCTTGTGATCAAAAGTGGTTGCCCAGAGGTTGAAGGTGTTGCACACTCAACCCCCAGGGCACCAGCTGGTCAACTCATACTTACAATTCATTGCCAAAAGTGAAAAAACTCAATGTAGTCATCAGGCAACCACCAAGTTAATTAAACTTAATTTTAGTTCATTAATTTTAGTTAGTCACCACCCAATATTTTGGGATACCACATTTTCAAGCCTCAAAATTTGCATCACAAGACAAAGATACCTGCACATTATTTTTTGTTATTCCCGGGAACCAGCCAGCAGTTTAACTTCTGTTCAGTTGGAAAAAACTACACTAAAAACACTGCATGTGATGCTGCTGTAGTGATCTGTCATTGACCTCTATATCAAAAATTTGACTGATGCACCTGCAGCCCTTTGTTTGGTGTCTCAGGTGGTTCGATGCTGGCTTAAGACATGCTGCGTCTGTGCGACTGTGTGTGCGTGAGATGAGAGGTAAGAGCAGAGCCAGCGTAGCTCCCCTCACAGCCTCAGAGCAGATTAATGGACCTCAGCCGTTTGTGTTAAGGCTGACGAATCTGCTCGCACTCCTCTCACACACACATACACACACACACACACCCACACGCACGCCACACACACACACACACACACACACCCACACGCACACGCACACAGATTCGGTTTACACCTCTCCTGTCAGGCTCCTCCCAACCTGGTGCATCTAATCTAATTTGTCCGTCTTTCTGTCGGTCTGAACCATGACATATCATTTTAGTGAAGAGGGGGAGGAGATAAAGCAAGGAATTAAGAGTAAAAAGGTGAGAGACAGAGCGAGAAACAAAGGGGAACTGAGAGAGAAAGACTGCTTCCCATCGACTTACTGAGGTCTCTGAATCAGGGGAAGAAAACAAATTAGGGTGAGAAAAGCAGAGGATAAAGAAGGACCCCATGTTGATTAGCTTGGACCAGCATGAATACAAATGAATGGAGTGTGCATTAGTATTGCACATGTAAATCTTTCAGAAAACCCTCTGGAACCTTCTCCTCTCTTATCTGAACTGCAGGAGGATTGCTCGACATGCAAACACTCTGAGCTCCACGCTCTGCGCCTGGTTGTCATCTTCGTGTCGACAAAGATAAAGGCTGAAAATATCGAGTGTATGCAGTCAGTTAAAAGAAAAAAAAACTGAGGAAGATGTGTTGTGTCGATTAACTTTGTCTGAGGTGACGTTTTCTCGGTGTCCTTGCAGCAGTAGTACCTCTCTGTCCCTTGAGGATTCACTCAAGAAGTGCACATTGTGTAGTGGAAGTAGGAGGGGATCCCCCGTATTGATCAGCTCAGGCTAACATGAATACAAATGGAAGATTAATGGCTTAGCTTGAGGCATCTAAGTCCCACTGGAACTTTCTGTCCTCTCAGCTGCTCCATTATTAGTCTACAACATGGCTGAGCTGGATCAGCTCGATCCAATTATTACTAAATTTTATTAAAAATGTGCTCCACTTTTCCATGTTTGCAGTTTTGTCACATTTGGTGGAAAAGGTTGTTTTTTTTTCCTCACCAGCCTGTCCAGAGGGAAAGAAGACCAGAATGGTGGGCATGGAAGGGCGGACAAAAGACAGAAAACAGAGTCTATCACCTGGACACGTGGGAGTCTGTCACACATAAAAGATGGACCTTCCCACTGTGGTGTCACCCATTACTAACTCAAGTCTGGATTTGAAGCTTCACACTAAGTTTTTTCGTGGTGTTTCTAAACTACACGAGTCACTGAAAGGACCATCATTTCAAGAGAGAACATTGTGTTTTATTCAGTCAGACCTGAAACCAGAACTGAGACCATAAACGCATCAAGAAAGTGTTTACTGAGCTCAGAACAGGCTTCTTTAATTAACCTTTTAGATAATTATTTTTATAACCACACTCGCTGCCCCCTCCTGGACATTTCATTCTCTGCTAATCTTTGCTTTATCGATTGAGTTTCAATGTTAAAAAGCTCGACTTTAAAGCTGAAAGAAAAATTTCAAGAGTAGCTGCTAGCTGTCTGCTAGGCTTCACCTCAGCTAACTGCAGTCCCTGAACTGGATCTGTGAACCGTGTTTGTGCTGTTGGAGCCTTTTGGAGCATTTTCAATGCAATTATCTGAAAAATATTATGGCTGCTGTGCGGTTCATTGTGTCTGAGAGTGAGTCACACTAGCGTAAAACTTGGATCTCTTAGTGACTGGAAAAATTGGTGGTTGAATTTTTTTCTCAGGTGAACTTTTGTTATTACAGCACAGAAATAAGAAGTTTTTAAGTGATAGCAAAGTGATTGTGAGCCTCATGTTTAACTATGACTTCACTCCCACAGATACTGCACACGCTGGAGGATGCATGTGGGAGTGACTACATACATATGTAAAGTTTGATTTCCTGAGGTGTACATTTGATAGACTGAAGGCTGACTTTATAGAAGAACGTCTTCAGGGTTAAGAACAGCCAATAATCAGCAGACAGTCTTCAGAAACATTGTGCGAGGTTGGAAATGGTGGAAATTTTTTTCTCCTCTAAAAGGCCATTATCTCACACACCGAGTGGGCTGCAGGCTGCCACCTTATGTCACATTAATTATCACCTGGACTCTCACGTGCCTTTTCCTTCAGCCCACACATGTAATTTCAGTAAATAAGCAGTTTTATCTTCTCATGCTTCACTCTTGAAATATGCTAATTACAAATAGCTCTGTAGTTGCAGCCTTACAAAGAAAAGCTGGAGGACATGATAAATATTATCATATTTATCACCAATAATCTGACTGTATCAATCAATCAAGACAACCTGAGCATGTTTGTTGAAACGCAGTCCTGCTGTGTGTATGTGAAACGGGTTTTTTTGATACATAAACATTTCTACTGAATGCTGCGGTTTATTCTGAAGTGACCCTGTGTGACCTCTTTACATAAATATAGATGCTCTGTGTGTGTGTGTGTGTGTGTGTGTGTGTGTGTGTGATTCTTTCTCTCAACCAAGAAATCAAGATGTAAATTATGGTGCACGGTGAGCACAAACAGAAAATATGAGGAAGCTGCTGTTGCTCTCTCTCTAATATATCAGCATATGAATCATAATAATAGATGGATTGTGGCCTGAGCCATTTGGGAGAGTGCTCGAGTGCTCAGCAATCAATGGACTCTAATTATACCTGTAAAGGTTGGCCATTCACTCCGTGCATCTCACTCCATTTGTTGCTTGTTCGTTTTCTGATGTTTGTATTTTTTTTGTACCAACATCCGTCTGTCCCCGTTCCTATCACTAAACCCAATCGAATCATTTATGTTCAGATTTATGCTGCCTGAAGCGCAAATTCATAAAAAGTAAACAGTAGCTTCTCTTCAGAGACAGAACCTGACTTATACGTACAAAAGACGTCCAAAGCCAAAGTTTGTTTTGGGCTCGGCCTCAACCTTTGAATTTTGACCCTCTCCATGTATTTTTGGTATGTTACCGCTCGCTGGCACCACACAGGAGCATCGCACATAGAAAAAAAAAAAGACATACCTGCTGATCAGTGCTCATTAACTAGGATTTAAATTCAGTTCGGTTCAATTTTATTTATGTAGCACCAACTCACAACAACACCTCAAGGTGCTTCATACTGTAAAGACCGTACAATGATACAGAACACTTCATTCACCAAAACTGAGTTACTAATAAAATGGCAATCAGATGAGCCCGTGTGCTGTCACTCTCACAGTCAATGGGGTCAAGTTGGCAATTACACGCAATCTTTGTGTTACGTTTGTGATAATATGGTGGTTAGCTGTGAGAAATAGGTAAACAATCCGGTGCCTTCCACATGCTCGGAAATTCCCATCAATTATTTAATTCAGACTCCAGACAGAACCTCATAGCAGTCTGAAGCAGAAATCCATAAATGGTGACGATCGGAACAGCAACTTAATTGCAGAATGATGTGGGCGCTTGGCAACCTCACACTGCACTCATGCAGACTGCCCTTCATACACACACTGTCGGGGTCATCCACAGCAGATCAGGTCATCACATTATATAAACTGAAATATCTGAGAGGTAATAAAATGTGACGTCCACGGTATCAGGTGTGCCGCTGGATAAACGCTTTTATTTTGCAAGCCATACTTTAATAATCAGCTATTCCTCTTTCAACCTTCAGTTTACCTGCGGACATTAATTAAACATGCATGGCCAGTTGTAAATGTTGCATCCCTGTGAATTTAAGTATCTGTATTCTTTATGGCCGCATTCTGTCGTAATACATGTCACAACAAAGCGCTCCCAAATGAAAACAGCTTCTAGAGATATAAAATTGTATAGATTTAAAGATCTCAGACTGTGTGTGCTTGCTGAGTGTGAAACATGACAGAAGCTTTCCTAATATTGACTTTCTCTGAGTTTCTTTTACTGGAAGGATCATCATTGTGTTGGATGATGAGCCGTGTGTGCTCCCAGCTCCTCCCACACCAACTGCTGTGGCATTTAGTTTGTCACTCCAACCATCACGTTTTGTTATCTGCTTTATTTCTCTGTGCACTGATGTCTGTTTGCTTTGCTGCTTCTCTTCTCCAAATACTCACACAATGAAGGCAGGTTAACATTTTACACACTTTAGATCATGTTAAAGAAGCCATACTGCCCTGCAAAATGTGACCATGAGCAGATTTCCTCCTTGTTGTGATTAGATTTCATTACAGATACTTAAATCTTTCATAATTAAAAATTTTAAAGCTGCATTAATCATATTTTGTCCACTAGGAGGCAGAGAAATTCTGAAAAAAAGAAGAAAAAAAACCCCAATTTAAATTACTGCATTTTCTAATTAACAGTTCATAAACCAACTAAAAATCACTGATCAATTTAAACAATTAAAACAAGTGCAAAGCTGCACTGCAGCTCAGTTTCTCTGCTTCACCCACAAACACACACTGTCAGCAATACGTA
>JAMQGT020003932.1:0-54580 GCA_024447675.2 Pterophyllum scalare
AGGAGAGAAAATATGAAGCGGACGAGTGCTGTGATTTTCTAATCGAAATTGCTAAAGATCTAAATCTGTTAAAGTGTAGATAGATAAATTTACGAGGTGCACCTAAAGGCACCATGACTTGGCACGGGAGAAAAATCAAATTAATTCTGAGAAAAGAGACGTTATCAGGTGTGTCAGCACACCGGCTGGCGGACGCACCCTGCCCCGACCGGAGAAACGACGGGAAACGTTTGAGGAACACTGCTTAAGAGAGTAACCAGCTGTTACAGGTGTGTGTGTGTTTGTGTGTGTGTGTGTGAGAGAGAAGAGGAGCAGTTTTCTTACCGAGTAAGAGGAGCAGCAGCACCTTCATCCTGCTCTAAAAGCCCCTGTTAAACCTGAGCACGGTAACATATCAACGGCACCACCGCGCACACCGAAACTGTGAAACTGCAGCTTACTTTCACTTTCTGTGGGGGTGGGGCTGTGTGTGTGTGTGTGGGGGGCTGTGTGTGTGGGGGGGGGGCTGTGTGTGTGTGTGTGGGTGGGGGCTGTGTGTGTGTGTGTGTGGGTGGGGGCTGTGTGTGTGGGGGGCTGTGTGTGTGTGGGGGGGGGGGCTGCGTACGTGCGCTTTGTGGCCAAAATCTGTTTTGTGTTCTTTGCAAATTCATGTTTTGTTTTCAAAGGAAATAAAATACAAATCATTTGCCGTTCTGTGGTTTTGGAGTATGAGATGGAAGTAAAATAAATCTTTCGTCTCTCGATAACCTGTTTTCAAAGAGAACAGGTCCACGGACCAGCGTTGGCACCGACCCTGATCAACAGCGGTGTAATGAGATACTGTACAGGTTCTCTCCTGTGTGCAGCGCTGCGGTTAAATCAGATTGCGGCTGACTGTAAATGCCGCTCCTATCACAGCGCGCTTTGCGCCTCCCTCCCCACCGTGATTTGACCTTATAACGTCACGTGACAGGGTTATAATACTTCTGGATTTTACATTATAGTTCAGATTTAACTTTCTCTCTCCTTCAGTTAGCTTTAGTTTGGTTTTTGATGTTTTATTATAGGTGCAAGAGTCACTATAAGAACTCAAATGATGCCATTAAAAATGAACTGTATCCAACAAGCACAAACAGCAGCATTATGGGCTAAATGTGTGCGATATTCAGCACACACATGAACAACAATGGAGATCAACATAAAAAAAAATCCAATAAACTCAAATTCCCAATAAGCTCTTATCTCAAAAAATGAACAATATGAATAAATATGAATAAACTGTAGTGCAGCAGACTAACATCAGCTGCATGTGGTTCCAGCATCACAGAAACATCGGAAACAAGAACAAGCTGACCTCGGAGCGTCTGAACGAATCACGGCTCAAATACAGCTGTTTAAGACTGTGTGTGTCTGTATGGTGTGTGTGTCACACAGACACAGGCTCAGTAACACATTATCAGTGCATCCTCCCGCTCTGTGGATTAACTAAACATCCACTCTCTTCTGCTCATCCTGTTCAGGATGAGAGAGGCTGCCATCGGCTGCCACACCTGTACAGGTGTATCCAGCAGTCCCTTTGAGCTGAAGCGGTCCATTACGGTTGTCAGGTGCTGCATGGCTGTGATGCTGGTTCTGCTGGAGCTGCTCAGACAGCTCGCTTGGTGAGATACTCACTAATTAGACTTGTGCGCTTGTTCTTAGGTGCACCAACCCGCATTTATCCTTGTGTAGCTGCACCGGCGCAGTGAGCAGACACACAGTGATGCAGGAGTGCGCACTCGCAGTGCAGTGAAACTGCTACAGCGGAGAAAGGGATTTCATACCAATCCACAAGTTTAGTTTGTAAACCCACAACACAGTTTCAGGTAATGATCGTTTCTGTTTCAGTGAACAAAGATGCTTTTGTTTCGGTTTTAGGTAATAAGAATAACCTTGCGCGTGACTCGGCGGCGCAACCAGCGGAGCAGTGAGGAGGAGGAGCGCAGTGAGGGTATGATTGGAACAACGGCAAGTTGTTTAACATGTAACAATCTGTAAAAGACAATAGCAACAACAAATCTATGCACGCATATGAAAATTAATCTGGAAGAAAACACCGAGCGCCCCGCCCGATGTGCAATAAAACAAACCTCCACCCAGAGCCTCTGCTCTGCAGGGAGAAGCAGAGAGGCTTCTGCTGGGAATAGTTCTCTGAACTGAGGCTTGGAGCTTGTTGACTTAGTTACATTTTATTCATTTTCACTAATTATTGTTGATTTGTAATTGTTTTTCAGGCCAGACAAAAAAACTGCAGTTTAATTCCTGTATAATCCTAAACATATTTTACTGAGAAAAAAAAGGAATTTGCTTTAAATGAATAAAACTGTGGAGTGATAGTTTGGTACAGCCTACAGTCCAAAGACATGCAGTTAGTGTGGTTAATTAGGTTAATCAGGTTATTCAGTGAATCTAAACCTCCCATAGGTGTCATGTGCTGCTGCAGAAGGAAAGGAAGAGGACCCCAATGCACGACCGAATTCAACTTAAGCTTCAGCTTTTATTGCTAGAACAAAGCACTCAACAGAGCTGGTCAGCTCCCAGCAGCATCATAACTCACATGAAACTTGGACTTGAGCTAGCTTAGCTTGAACGGGAGCGGCTGCTGACAATGAGGACAGGAACAACTAGGAAAGGAAGCTCAGGAGTGAGATACATGAGGGCTGATGAGGGAAGTGGGCACATCTGGGAAACACAGGTGAACAAAAGGGAACAAAGACAGGAAAAAATCTGGGAAATCAATATGTAAATAACAATAACTAATAAGACAGGAAACTATGAAGAATGATCAAAACCAAAAGTGACGTAACAGGTTATATTCTAAATTCAACAATATCATCAAAGCACTTTTACTACTTACACCTAAGTACTTTTACTCAGAGAACCCGTCCTAAAGCAGGCGCAGATCCTCTGTGTGATGAAGTCACACTCTATTCGCTCCAACCCACCACTGGAGAGACTGTTGTGATTTGGTGCTATACAAATAAAATTGAAATGAATTGACTTTATTGTGATAATGGCAGAATGATCTCAGGTGTGTGACAGCCTCCAGGTTAAAGGCTGATTGTTGTTCAGCAGTTCCAAAGAGCTTTCTGATGGAGATACAAGCTAGCTCAGCTGAGCTCAGCTAAGAAGGCTACAACAAGCCGAAAGCATCATAAAAGACCTTTGAGATGTTTGATTGGTCAGACAGCCCAGCAGAGGGTGGAGTCATTGAAGGAGCTCCACCTTCAGCAGCTGCAGCATTAACGTGATGGACACATGAATCCAGGAGCACTCAGGAACATCCACCATCAAACCAAGTTCAGCTTCACAGCTTCAACAACAAACAGACGCTCTAGCGCAGAGGACATGCTCAGTGGTGACATCGGAAGTGATGTCACCATAATCTTTATCCAATTGCTGATCTCCTCCATCATGCTGGGTCATCTCCATGGAGACAGCTGGTCTGTTTGGGGTCTTCTTGTTGTAGTGGATGGACAGCAGCAGACCAGTGGAGATACAGTACGGACAGAAGACCACTAGATGGCAGAAGAATCGACGTACAGACACAGAGGAGGCTGCGGGAGGAGGAAACAACAAGGATGAGCCATTAGATTAAAAATTTACCTGCAGCATTAACCTCTGACCTCTACGAACAGCACTGACCTTTGACCTTCAGTTGTACTTCTTCCTTGCTCTCTTCTCGTCCACCTGTGTGGAGGATGCAGGTGTAGGTTCCACTGTCAGAGACTGCCGGGTTCCTCAGAGTGAGGCTGAGGTCTCCAGTCTGCAGGGCATCAGCTCTCATTGATGTTCGGTTCATGTAACGCTGACTTTGGTTTCTGAGATCATCCACATTTGGTCCATGCACATGGACTGTGATCTTGAAATCTCTGTGCTTCCACACCACTCTCATGTCATCAGCTTGATGAATTGATACCTGACAGGGCAGCAGAACAGACTCTACCCCCTCAAACACCTCCACCTCAGACCCATCCTGGGAAACTGAGGAGAGACAGACAAATTATGAGACATCAGACTTTAATTGGGTCAAGCACAATGCAAAAAAAAACCCAAAAGCAAAGCCATAGACCTCATTCCATGAATGCAGACTAGGCTACAGGGTCATCAATAAGGTAGCACAGTTACAGTCTGGAGCTGCTCCCGGTGAGAGACGTACTGCCTGTACGTTGGAGTTCTCGCCGGTGGATGAGAGGGTTGCTTCCCTTTGTTTATGTGCCGAATGACAGCTCAGAGAACCCACCCTATTTGGAGTCACTGGGTGGGGTGTTCGAGGGTGCTCCATCCAGTGACTCCATTGTCCTACTGGCAGAGTTCAATGCTCACATGGGTAATGACAGTCAGACCTAGAGTGGTGTGATTGGGAGGAACGGCCTGCCTGATCTGAACCCAAATGGTGTTCCGTGACTGGAATTCTGTGCAAACCACAGTTTGTCCATAATGAACACCATGTTCGGACCATGATGTCCATACATACACGTAGCACCAGGACACCCTAGCTTGCCTGTTGGTGTTCAATTTTGTTATCACATCATCAAAATTTGCGTCTATATGTTCTATATGTCCGACACTCAGGTGAAGAGAGGAGCTGAGCTGTCAACTCATCACCACCTGGTGTTGAGTTGGATCAGGTGGTGAGGGAGGATGCTGGACAGACTCGATGCACCTAAACATGTTGTGGGAATGCCTGGCAGAGCCCCCAGTCTGCAGGAACTTCAACATCTAGGGAGGCTGAGGACCATGTTGAACACCTCCATTGTTGAGGCTGCTGCCCAGGGCTCTGGCTGCAAGGCCATCATCCCAGAACCAGACAGCAATCACCAGAGGTGAAAGGAGCAATCAAGCTGAAAGAGTCCTATATGGCTTCATTTGTTGGAGGCAGCTGACGGGTACCAGCAGGCTAAGAAGAATGTGGCTTGTGCTATGGCCAATTCAAAAATTCAGGTTTGGCAGGAGTTTGGTGAGGCCATGGAAAAAGACTTTTGGATGGCCTCGAAGCAATTTTGGCAAACCGTCAGGCAACTCAGGAGTGGAAAGCAGTGCTTTACTCACATGGCCTATAGTGCGGGTGGGCCACTGCTGACTTTAACTGAGGCTATAGTCAGGCAGTGGAAGGAATAATTTGAGGACCTCCTGACATGCCCTCTGCTGGAAGCAGAGTCTGGGGATGAAGGGGATGACTCACCCATCTCTGGGGATGAGGTTACCTTCAGTGATAGGCAGGGCCCCTTGGGTGGATGAGATTCACCCTGTGTTCCTGAAGGCTCTTGGATGTTGTAGGACTAATTTGGTTGACATGACTCTGCAACATCACGTGGAGATCTGGGGCAGTGCTATTCGATTAATAGACCTGAGTGGCTGTCCCCATCTTCAAGAAGGGAGACCGGAGGGTGTGCTCCAACTACCAAGAGATCATACTCTTCAGCCTCTCCAGTGCAGTCAATACCAGGGTGCTGGAAAGGAAGGTCCATCCATTACTCAAACCTCAGTTTCAAGAGGAACAATGCGTTTTCATCCTGGAGGACGTGGGACCAGCTTTTCATCTTCTCTTGGATATTCCAGTGTGTGTTGGAGTTTGCCCATCCAGTCCACATGTGTTCTGTGGACTTGGGGAAGGCATTTGACCGCATCCCTAGGGGTATCCTGTGGGAGGTGCTCCGGGAGAATGGGGTGTTTGTCATGTGGTTGAGGGCCATTCAGTTCTTGTACAACCACAGCATGAGCTTGGTCCGTATTACAGACAGTAGGTCGGACTCATTTCCTGTGGGTTTTTGACTTGGTCAGGGCTGCCCTTTGTTACTGATTCTGTTCATAATTTTATGGACAGAATTTCTAGGCATAGCCAAGTCTTGGGAGGCTTCTTCCTTGGTGGCCTGAAAATCTCATCCCTGCTCTTTCTGGATGATGTGGTCTTGTTGGCTTCATCAGCTGATGGCCTCCAGCTTGCAGTGGAATGGTTGGCAGCCGAGTGTGAAGCGGCTGGAATGAGAATCAGCACCTCTAAGTCTGAGGCTATTGTCCTCAGCCAGAAAAGGGTGGAGTGTACACTCTAGCTCAGGGATGAGTAGCTGCCCCAGGTGGAGGAGATGGAGGAGGTCCTGGGGTCTTGTTCATGAGTGACAGGAGAAGGTAGTGGGAGACTGACAGATCGATCGGGGCTATGTCAGGAGTAATGCAGCTGCTGCACCCATGTGTTGTGGTAAAGAGGGAGCTGAGCATGAAAGCAAAGCTGTTGATTTACTGGTCAATCTATGTCCCTAATCTATGAGCTTTGGGTAGTGACCGAAAGAATGAAATAGTGAATACAAGCGGCAAAAATGAGCTTCCTCTGAACGGTAGCTGGCCCTTACACTTAAAGATAGGATGAGGAGTGCAGCCATTTAGGAGGGGCTCAAAGTACAGCTGCTGCTCCTGCACATTGAAAGGAGCCAGTTGAGGTGGCTCAGGCATCTGACTAGGTTACCTCCTGGGCGCCTCTTGGGTGAGGCGTTCCGGGCATGTGCTAATGGAAGGAGGCCCCGGGGCAGACCCAGGACACACTAGAGAGATTATGTTTCGGCTTGCCTGGGAATGCTTTGGGGTCCTCCTGGATGAGCAGGAGAAGACTTTATTTGCCATTATATGTACACATATAGCGAAAATTGCATTCCAGAACTGGTGGAGGAAGGTGTGGAGAGGGAGATCTGGGATTGTCTGCTTAGTCTGCCGCCCCCACAACCCAACCCTGGACAAGTGGAAGAAAATGGATGGATGCATGGACAGTTATTCATGTTGGTGGGAGCTCTGCAGGGTTTATTGAGTCTTTCTCAGCTGCTGATCTGGATTACTCATTGCCTGGAGTGTTCAGTCAATGGAGCACAAAGTTCTAAAAGGATTGGTTCAAACCATGAAGCACCAATCAAGACCAAAACAGTGAAAACAGTGTGGGTCTAACTGGGTATTACCTGCATTGGTCAAGCCACATTTCATGTACATGAAACTCACCTGCGGGAACACTCGGTGCAGACAGCAGCAGCACACACACACCTGCAACAGTAAGAAAAAGGTCACTAAAGGTCAGAGGTTCTCATGAAGTCAAACAGTTGTAGAAACATCAGCTCACCTGCAGCAGTCAGCAGAAACAGGCCTGAAACTGAAGAACAAACTGATCAGAGGTCATCAAATTGTCACATGAGCAAAGACTGCATTGATTGGTTCCTGTTCTCACAGATCAATAATCAAGAGCACCCTTCAGTCGTGGAAACAAATGTGGATAAAGAGAGGTTTCAGAGACGTGTGAGGAGAAAGTGATCAGGCTGGTGTGCAGCAACATGAAGGAGACTCACAGCAGAGGCAGATGCTCCGCTGAAAACACTTCTCTGCAGGTTCCTCACAGCCGTCACCTCCACAAAACCCCACAGAGACTGAGTCTGCTCCCCAACCTCCTACATTACAGAAACCACACATCAGAACAAGAGGAGCTCTGCATGAACATGAATGAAACCACTCCAACAGCCCCAAAGAAGAAAACTATTCACTGTTGATTAATGAACGTTCACTCTCTCTACTCTGTTACTAAATGATTTGATGATTAAGTAACATATCAAAGTTTTCTGCCTTACAGGAACCTGGTTACATCAGGATGAACCTTCTCCTTCTTTGACTCCTTAGGGAGCACCAGAGTGGATCATCTGCCGACATCTCACCCTACCCCAGCATCCTCCAGTACTGCACTTAAGTGCAGAATGTCATTTTGTTGCTGTCTATTATATGCTTGTACCGCAGTCAGAATTTCTGGTTTCTTAGACTTTTTATTTAATTTAGTGCTCAGTTCAGATAAAAAATAATTCTAGCTAGTGACTTAACCATCTGTGTAGATGCTGAAGATGACAACTTCAGCACAGCATTTAATTCATTATTGGAGCCAGTTGGCTTCTCTCTTTAATCACACTCTGGATCTTGTCCTGAGATGTTGCACAGAAACTGAACATTTAACAGTGTTCCCTCTTCTTTGGTCATTTTTGAATAACATTTAAATCTACCATAACAGATTACACAGCACTGGCAATACATTTCTTTACAGTAGATGTCTATCAGTTCTTTAGAAATGACTTCATACCTTTTAGTTTTATGCAGGGGAACAGAACTCCAACCAAAACCAGAAGAACCATCAAAGCCAGACCTACTACAACTGGAACAAGGATGGAAGAGGAACCAGGATTGTTGGAGGGATGAGGAATGGTGGAAGGATGAGGAATGGTGGAGGCTGTTACAAGAGAAAAAAGAGCAGGCGTGTTCACAGGACGAGAGTACACTGTGCTGGTATGAAGATGAGGAGACTCTGTAGGAGAGATGATGAAGATAATTCAGCAAGTGATCATTTCATTATCAGCTTAGCAAGTTAGTAACTGTCTTTAAATAGGAGGTGATGTCAAGGTGCTGACCTTTGACCTTCAGGAAGCTTTTAGGAGAGGATCCAAACACATCAGTAGAACATGAGTAGAGGCCTTCATTGGACTGCTGGACATTTGTGATGATGAGCTCTGATTTATGTCCAGATCCAACACGACTTCCATTAAAGAAGAAAAAAGCTTCAACTGTGTGACCATTCCTCAGCCTGCAACGCAGAGTGACATCACTTCCTGTTGGCACAGGATGTGGCGGGATCTCCAGGAACAAACCTTTATTTGAGCAGCAGAGACACACAGAGTGAAGTAGAGACAGCTCAGGAGTCTGTTTGTGTTCTTGTTGGAGTCTCACTGATGCTTTTCACTTCAACTCACCTGCAGAAGCAGTCAGTGCAGACAGCAGCAGCACACACACACCTGCAACAGACAGAGGTCAGTGAAGGTCAGAGGTCACTGAAGGTTAGCACAACTAATAATAGACCAAATAATAGACCAAAGCTGAAAATCTGATGGTCACTGCTCACTGTGATCATTGTGGAGCCCCACCCTGAGCCCTGCCCTGCTTCCTGCTCCTCTGTGGCTCTGATGGGACCATCATCTCCAACATGAACTTCATGTTTAATTCACTCAGACCTGAAAGCAGCGACTGAGACCATCAACCCAACAGGAAAGAGTTTACTAAGCAGGAGCCTCATTTTCTCCTAGACTTCTGTCCAATCAGACGTCTTGTTAAAGTCAGAGGAGTCGCCCCCTGCTGGACGGTAGAAAGAATGCAGGATGAAGGCTTCACCTTCAGAGCCTGAAGCTACGTCCATGCTTTGTGACCAGACTGTGGGAACACGTCATCATCGAGCTGTTGTTACGTTAAACGTGTCGGCTCAATCCTGACTCATCTGCACCGCTTATGTTTCTACAAGCAGAGTCTCTGCTGCTTTCCTGCAGCTCAGACCACAGAAACACTCGAGCAGTCTGATAACTTAGAGTCGGAGGTCAGAGGTCAGCTGGGTGACGATAATCAGACTGTGTGTGTTTTCCTCTGAGAGTGTGTGCTGCTGAGCGACTCACCGAGGAGCAGAGACGCAGGTGGAGTCTTCATGGTATCTGGAGGGTGACTGAAGGTCACTCAGGAGGGTGGAGCTGAAGGCAGCAGACGCCTGTTTGCTGCCTTCTTCCAGCAGTCCGTCTCACCGTGTGGAAGTGGGTCCACTCTAATAATCAGCCTGAATTTGAGCCGTTCTCAGTGTTTCCACAAAGAACTCAAAAGTTCAGATCCAGACAGACAGAACGCTCACAGAGCCTCTCACTTCTGTACTGGACGATTCTCACTTCCACCCTCAGGAAGAAGGCTGAAACCACACACACACACACACACACACACGCACGCACTCAGCCCAGCCTCCTTAATGTTTCCACAATGACAGACTGATGATGCAGCAGGTGATCAGCTGATTGCGTTCACTTTGTCGCTCAGGAACACAAACACAACATATCCTCCATGTTTGGGTTTCTCTGCAGACTGACTGAGTGAGGTTCTGCTGTGGCAGGGAGGCAGAGGACCCCAATGCACGAGCTATACTCGAGCTTAAACTTCATGGACAGCATCGAGCATGAAGCTCAGGTGCCAGCAGTACACAATACTAAACTTGAACATGAACATTACTGTGAACTATAAACTAGCATGAAACATAAAGCACACAGCAGGGCAGTGACAACGACACTGACCACACAGAGACGAGGACACGACAAAGACTGAGGGGAAACGCACACAATAAATACACAGAGGTATAACAAGGGGAGTGACATCAGGTGGGATCAGAGCTGAGAGAAGGGGAAGTAAAACTAAACACGAGACTGTCACAAAACAGGAACTAACTGAACCTGACCAAAAGAGAAACTTAAATACAACACACAGGGAAACACAGGGAAGTCCCACCAAACACAAGACACGACACTGAAGCAGACAGAAGAGCAGAACAGGAGGACATGAGAAGCAAACATAACAGATAATAACTTATAACAGAAAACCATGGTAACCTAAAATCCTAATTCAAACTATAAACACAGCTCAGAGAAACAGTAAAGCATACTGAGTCATGACCCCCTGACCTCACACTGTCATTGACTCCTCAAGCTCAGGTCTGAAATCTCTCATCCACATTCGTTCCCAGGCGTTTGGCCTCTTCTCTGTCATCACCTCCACTTTCCCACGCTATCAAACTCAATGATGACCTCATCTCTTCTAGTCCAATCATCTTTCTGCCTGATTTCTTTGAGCCAATCAGCATCCACAGAGCGTGTTTTTGATATCGCTGCTAATCTGTCATTCTCCATTCCAGATTCATTCATGCAACCCACCACCTCCCCTTCACCACCCAAGAGCTCCATCTTGGTCTCCGCCACCACCAGCATCTGGACTCGAGAGGTTCTGCCTAATTCCTATCTCCACTGGGATTCCTTCAGCTTCAGTGGACCATCAGAGTCTAATCGACAGACACCTCTTTGTATTATCAGTAAATGTTCAGTTTCTCCTAATGATCTCTCCTTACTGAACTATATTTAGAAGAAGAACTGTGAAGTGATGCTGTCTGTGCAAATGTGGAACTGGCTGTTTTCAGATGGAAATCCCACTATGACATATGTACGTCTCACACTGTGTGTGTCTCTAATTTCTTTGCATAGTTGTTGTGGGTCCATGGACAGAATCTGGTGTTGGTGATATTTTTAGGGGTCCTCATGTTGCTTTTAGCTGAAGGTTCAAACCCAATTAAATCCAGAGTTTCTAAAAAGGTTCCGGTGAAGGCTGTTTATTAGACATCTTAGTTACACACAACACAGCACAGCTAACACAGTTAAGACTGAGATACACACACACACACACAGATGCAGAAACAAGAAAGAGAAAGCAAACAAAAGTAAGTGTGAGACAAAGAGTGTAAAACATTTACCCCTCCTGATTTACATAAAATCTCAACCCATGAAACTTGAACCCCAACAATCACCTGCTGAGGCTCTGACAACTTGTGTCCCACATGGGCTAAAAAAACAAACGTCGCCATGGTAACTCAGTGGTTTACAACAGCTCGGGCCGATGTCTCAATGAAGGATCTTCATTTCATCATCATTCCCTCTCCAGCTTACGGGTTATCTGCTTTAAGCTGCGCGTTTGTGAATTATACCACGGAGTCAGGCACTTCTGATTTGAGGCTTTCCTTTTCAGAGGAGCCACAGTATCCAAAGTCGTACGCAATGAGGATGTAAAACTATCGATGAGATAATCTACCTCAGTGGGAGCAGAGTTTAGGTAGCTGCTCTGCACTGTGTTGGCACATGGCACTGAAGAGCATAATAATGAAGGAATTAGATCCTTAAACTTAGTTACAGCACTTTCACAAAGACTCCTACTGTAATAAAACTTATTCCCCACTGCTGTGTAATCCATTAAAGTAAATGTAAATGTTACTAAGAAATGATCAGACAGGAGGGGGCTTTCAGGGAATACTGTTAGGTCTTCAGTTTCTATGCCATATGTCAGGACAAGATCCAGAGTATGATTAAAGTGGTGGGTGGGCTCCTTTACATTTTGACAGAAGCCAATTGAATCTAATAATAGATTAAATGCAGTGTTGAGGCTGTCATTTTCAGCATCTACATGGATGTTAAAATCACCCACTATAATGATTTTATCTGAACTGAGCACTAAATCAGATAAAAAGTCTGAGAAATCAGACAGAAACTCTGAGTAAGGACCAGGTGGACGATAGATAATAACAAATAAAACAGGTTTTTGAATTTCCCAATTAGGGTGGGCAAGACCAAGAGTCAGGCTTTCAAAAGAATTAAAACTCTGTCTGGGTCTTTGATTAATTACTAAGCTGGAATTGAAGATTGCTGCTACTCCTCCTCCTCGACCTGTGCTTCGAGCATTCTGACAGTTAGTGTGACTCGGGGGTGTTGATTCATTTAAACTAACATATTCATCCTGCTGTAACCAGGTTTCTGTAAGGCACAATAAATCAATATGTTGATCAATTATTAAATCATTTACTAACAGGGACTTGGAAGAGAGAGACCTAATGTTTAATAATCCACATTTAATTGTTTTATTCTTTTGTGCAGTTGATGAAGCTATATTATTTATTGTTTTTGAATTTTTATGCTTAAACAGTTTTCTGCTGATTTTAGGTTTGTTTTTTGGTGGTGACCTCTGTGACCTCTGACTGGCGTAACCGGGTGTCATTACTGCCGACGTGAATAACGATCTTACCAAATCTACGATTAGCCTTAGCCAGCAGTCTCAAATTTCCATGAATGTCGCCTGCTCTGACCCCTGGAAGACATTTGACTATGGTCGCTGGTGTCGCTAGCTTCACGTTTCTCAAAACAGAGTCGCCAATAACCAGAGTTTATTCCTTGGCGGGTGTGTTGCCCCGCAATCAAGAAAAACGGTTAAAAATGTGAACAGGTCGGTGGTGTACCCGGGGCTTCTGTTTAGGACTACGTTTCCTCACCCAGCTTTCCCTGCTCCATGAATACATCAGGAAGCCTCCTTAATGTTTCCACAGTGGATCATGTGCTCAGTGAGTACCTCATTAAGCAGAAAACCAAAACAAGAAGTGGAGGAGGAGCAGGAACCATCATGGAAGAACAGGCCTTGGCATGTACCACTGGGGGATAGAAGATGTGCAAAAAATACAATGCAACATTTGATAAATGACCTGTTCATTTATTATCTTCACAGTTACATGGGAACTGGAGCATATTTATGCTGTTATAGTGTGAGAGGCAGGGTACACCCTGTACAGATGACCAGCCTGTCACAAGGGTTAACAAACGATCCCCAAGGTTATTTATTTGTAGAAAGAAGACCAGTGGTCCTAATACAGAGCCAGGGGGACTTGTTTGGATACTGGGAGAAAGGACGAAGAAGACTGAACAAAGGGGGTAATTTGAAACCCAACCTGCAGCATTCATAGATACACCAACATCTAACAAGCTGGCACCAACCACTGTCATGACAGTCAGAGGCGAAATGTGAAGGGTTGAAGCACAGATTCAGTTTGAGGCTGCACAGAAATCCTCCAGCTCAGCAAACTGTTTTAATGCTGGATGTAAAGATTCAAATAAAGACCATGAAGGGACAATGTTCATTAAAGACAATCTCACATTTTTCAACTAAAGTACTGGAGTCTTGTAGTGACACCCCTGCGAGAAGATTTGATCATTTTCCAGAATTTTTTTGGGATCCTAAAGGTGTTTGGTGGATATTGAGAGGTAGAAATCTGACTGTGGTACAACTGTGCCACTAACCTCTAAAAGAAACATACAGATGCAGAGGCTGCCATTAAAGGTCCTCCACATGCTGTTTTAAAGAGGGGATTCATTTCATTCTACATCTTGCAAATTCATTTAAATGAAACATTTCTTACATGTACTGATCTGTACTAGTTGGCCCTTTTCTTCAGGTTCTTGCTGCTGGGTCGTGATTTTAGGGGTCCTCTTGGTTCTTTTTGGCTGATATGAAGTGGATTCAATCTTCTATGAAACTCAATTAAAACCAAATTCAATTAAAACCAAAGCTAAGTGCTCAATATCTAACATTCACACACATTCATATTCCAAACCTTACCTCAGAGACCAACTTGGGGTTCAGTATCTTGCCTAAAGATACTTTGGCACGCATGCTCGGTGTGAGTGATGTTATCACTTCCTCTACTGCGCATGCGGGACACTTTTAGGTCCGTCTGCAGTTCACTCACAGATCACATCCAAGTCGCATATATTTGGAAATGTGAAGGACAATGCAAAAAAAAAAAATTGCATTTCACAAAAAATTGGAATTGGGTCACTTCAGGCTGCAGTGTGAACGTAGCCTAAAAGAGCACCTCATTAATTACCTGAAATTCTAACCCTGCCCACTGACCTTTGACCCCTCTCAATTTGCATCAAGTGTCACCCCCTGAAACTTGAACACAGACCAATGACCTTTGGGCTCTGCTAACAGCTCCTTCCCATGTGGTTAGACTCACATCAGCAGAGTAGCCAAAGGTTTCCAGCAGCTCTGACAGATGCCATACTGACCACTGAAACCTCTGCTATGGAAACACTTCTGCCAGTACCCACTTAGCTAAAGCTTATCTCCTCACTAATGCATGTAGCACAAACACAGGTGGGTGTGCAGAACTGAACGTCTGAGGAGCGTCCTGTCCTAAAGTTACCTGAAAAACAACGAGAGATGTTACAGGGTCCAAAACAGTGCCCAACTTCAAATGGGGCCCTAACATAATTGAGAGTGAGTATTCAGGCCTCAGTTTTATCCTACTAATCAATCATATACAGTGTACATTAATCCAGTGGAAGGGACTAATATAATTATTAATAAATGATAGCTGTGTATACCAATACCAAAGTGATATTTTCACTTTTTTACCAGGTTCTGCTCATAGCATCATGCTGTATAGAAGTTCAAAAGGTGTGCCATTTAAAATCCTATATTTCTATCTACTCAGTATCGTATAGGAGGGCAAAAAATGGCTTTACTGTAAACAAGAGGCTGCAGTACTTTGGGAATTGTTGGTTTAGAGCAGAGGCGTCAAACTCCGTCAGAGAGCGGGCCTGTCCTGAGACAAACAGGATCAACCTTTATTGAACACCTAAAACTGAACATATTTTGATCAGAATACAGAGAACTTTCCCCTCAATAATTAATTAAATATAAACTTATATTCTTTCAAAAATAACATCAGAAACTTTCTTTCTTACTTTCTATGAGCTGACAGGTACGCCTGTGTGATAAGGCACACATTCAGAGGCTGTTTCCTCCAGAGAAGACCAGCCTCTGTTTCCTGACCCTGTGCCCTGTGAAGGCAGCTGGCTGCCTGGATTTTCTTTGGGCGTATCAGAGTAAACAAATGCTCAGCACATGTTTCAGATTTTTATTTATGAACATTTTTATTCCACTTCACGCTAATGCACTACTTTGTGTTGGTCCAACACAAAAAATCCCAACAAAAATGCTTAAGATTTACCTTGTAATGTGACAAAATGTGGAAAAGGTCAAAGGGCATGAACTCTTCCAAGACTCTGTATGTTCTGACTTGTTTATAACGGTCCTTTTTGTTAATTTCTACCCGTTGAAATGTGTGAAATGTTCTGAATGTTTCTGCAAAGGTCAGCATTGCCTGTTTGAAGGCATTCATAACCTTTATAGATTCTTTCTACAGATTCTGTGTTGCTCTGTGAGGTTCAGGAGGACGTGCCGCCTCCAGCTCAGCTCACTAACACGTCATCAGCATTCAGAATGACCATTTACATATCTATCTTTAAATGCTGGGAGAACTGCAACCACATTCTTTTTGCATATAAACCCAGAAGAGTTACAGTTGCATTTGATTTACGTCCAGCATGTCCCAGAGGGCTGTTTCTGCCACTAACAGGTCAAACCACACAAACACATTATAACCCAGGTTCTTCTTCTGTGTACCTACTTCCTGTCAATCATTGAGTCCACGCTTCATACTGATGTCAATGAAGTTGATTTATTCTTCATCATCAACTTATATCATCTTCAGAAAATACTGTGAAAACTGAAATTAAATCAGAAATTTAAATGAATCCTTTTATAACAGACAGATAATTTCGGCACATTCAAATATATAAAACTCTTTAGTTACCTCTTACATTATTCCCCAGCTAACCAACTTAAATCCATCCGGGCAACTCAGCTGTTACAATACTCAAATATATTGTTCAATACAATAGCTGTATATGAAAATTCAAGTTGTAAACAAACACTGTTGTTGTTGTGAATAATAACAACAGAATATCTCAGACCGTAAACAACTAGCGTTCAGAGCAGGCTAGGCTAGCTCATACTCAATAACATACAATCGTTGTGCAAATCAGCATTTCACACCATATTTTAGTGTATGTGTCATAAAAGAAAGTTATTACAGAACAAAGGGAAATCGTTTTACCGTGTGCACCCTTGACCAGTTTCTCTCTCTTCCGTGCTCTGCGCTGTTGTGCACCTGACGGACCATTACTTCTGGTTTAATGATGTCAAAATAAAAGAACAATAAATAACAGAATGCATTCAAAATACAAGCTTATGTTATTATTTACAATCTGATCAGCTGTTCACTTCCTACTGTCGCAGTCCTCGTGTCGAGACACTCTGGAACAAGAGACGGCGTCAGAAGCGTCTCGCCTGGGCTAAAGACCAAAAGGACTGGACTGCTGCTGAGTGCTCCAAAGTTATGTTCTCTGATCAAAGTCAGTTTGGCATTTCCTTTGGAGATCAAGGTCCCAGAGTCTGGAGGAAGAGAGGAGAGGCGCAGAATCCACGCTGGCTGAGGTCCAGTGTAAAGTTTCCACAGTCAGTGATGGTTTGGGGTGCCATGTCATCTGCTGCTTCATTTTCCAACAGGACTTGACACCTGGACACAGTGCCAAAGCTCCCAGTACCTGCATTAAGGACCATGGTATCCCTGTTCTTCATTGGCCAGCAAACTGGCCTGACCTTAACCCCATAGAAAATCTATGGGCTATTGTGAAGAGGAAGATGGGATACTCCAGAGCCAATAATTCAGAAGAGCTGAAGGCCACTATCAGAGCAACCTGGGCTCTCATAACACCTGAGCAGTGCCACAGACTGATGGACTCCATGCCACGCCGCATTGCTGCAGTAATCCAGGCAAAAGGAGCCCCGACTAAGTACTGAGTGCTGTACATGCTCATACTTTTATGTTCATACTTTTCAGTTGGCCAACATTTCTAATAATCCTTTCTTTGTATTGATCTGAAGTAATATTCTAATTTTCTGAGATACTGAATTTGGGGTTTTCATTAGTTGTCAGTTATAATCATCAAAATTAAAAGAAACAAATGTATCAGTCTGTGTGTAATGAATGAATATAATATACAAGTTTCACTTTTTGACTGGAATTACTGAAATAAATCAGCTTTTCCATCATATTATAATCTTATGAGCAGCACCTGTTTGTCACCACGTTGTCATCGTGAACTATGATGTGTTTTCTATGCCAGCAGAAAAACTGCAGCAACAACTTTAAAAGTGTGGGATATAAAGTTTGTGGCGATGAAGCTGATACGAAACTGAAACTGCACAGACGAGCTCTGGTTGTTCTGTGGTCGCTCATAAAGGGTTAAAAGGTTCTGTGTCAGAGGCCGTGGGGCTGACCCCTGCTGACTCTGTGACTCACTGAAGGAAGAACACACTACATTATGTTGTCTTCTTCTGGTTCTGAAAGCATTTTCCTGATTATACTTAAATGTTATATTCAGCATATATGAGTATATGTTAGTCATGATATCCTTTGGCTGCTTTAGTCAGACACAGTGAGGCTCCGCCTGCTGCTGTGTGAACATGTTTGTGTTATTAATGTTCAGACTGGATTCATGTTGTTGCTGTTTTTCTCCACTTTGAGCTGCAGTTGTAGGAAAAGTGTTCTAATAATAGAGCTTTATTTGATTTTTGAGTTTGAATATGAAAATGCGGCACTTTCAGTCATCAGAGATCCACAGGTGGAAAAATCATTTGCATGAAGTATTAAGGCGGTGATCCACATGGTGCTGCAGAAACAGGAAGGAGGCGACGTCACTGTTTGTTGTTCAGTTCTGTCCTGTTCCCACCACATTTACTCAGGTTCCCTCAGAGACAGGCACCTGCTGGGCTTTGAAACTCTGGTGGAGTGAGGCTCCAGCCTGGGATCAAACCAGGAACACTGCTGCTGATCGCTCCACCTCCCTGTTGCCCATGAAGGCCCTGAGCTTCCCCTTCAGAGTGGGTGGGAAACACACTTACGGTTGATGATAGAGCAGTGAGCACAGCTTAATGGCCTATTACATGGTTATAGACCTCCTTTAATTACAGTATAAATCCGGTTCAGAACGTTCTTCATCCATCCATCCATCTACTTCCGCTTTTCCGGGGCCGGGTCACGGGGGCAGGAGCCTAAGCATAGAAACCCAGGCCTCCTTTTCCCCAGCCCCCTCTTCCAGCTCATCCAGAGGGACCCCAAGGTATTCCCAGGCTAGCCGAGAGTTATCATCTCCCCAATGTGTCCTGGGTCTACCATGGGGCCTCCTCCCAGTGGGACATGCCCAGAACACCTCACCCAGGAGGCACCCGGGAGGCATCCTGATCAGATGCCTGAACCCCTTCATGTGGAGGGGCAGCGGCTCTGCTCTGAGCCCCTCCCGGATGGCCACACTCCTCACCCTCTCTCTAAGGGAGAGGTCAGCCACCCTTCAGAGGAAACTTTGCGTTCTTAGCCAGAACGTCTTTGATGAATAAAATCGATTTAACTCATTGAGGCCGTTTTCATGTCTCACCTGAAGCATATTTTAAAACAGGATGAATGTTGTGAAACTATAAAAATATGTCCTCTCTGAAACCTTGTTCAGGCACTAATCCTACTTTAATACTTTTATTTGAATCATATGTGGTGTTCATGTAAATAATGATGACTACAGAAAACGTGGTTCACCAGTTTATTGAGCAATAAACGTAATAATAACTATAACAATAACTATATTGTTACATTATAACCATCACCAGACTTTCACCACAACATCAAACATCAGCACTTACACACTGTTTGCATGCTTTCTTTCTCTGTTTCCAGGGAAACAACCCTGTTGATGATGATGCAGAAGATAAATGGCACATTAAACACAAGCTACAGCCTCACCGTGAACAACTACATTTCCCACAATCCCTTTAAAGAACCCTTTCACATCACAGAGGCAGAGAGAAGCTGAGTTGGTGAATAAGCAGCCTGTTAGTGCAGACTGGCTTTAATGCTTAAAGCAGAAGAAATTAAAGACATTATCATCGGGCTGACGGCTCCATGTGTGGTTTCCTGCTGAGGCCATGGCTCCAGACATGTTGCAGTCGTCCGTGCTGTTAGAGTCCCAGTTGTTATAACTGACGATCTCATCGGTGACCCAGAACCAGAACCCCAGAGTGCAGGTGTAGCGCAGCCCCAGCCACACAAAAGGAGTTGAAGCATTTTTGGCCTCTTCCTGGAGCAACTCCTGCTGCTGACGGCTGCTGATGGAGACCAGGTCACGGTGCTTCTCTCTGCAGTAATAAAGCGCCTCTGCCCAGGTCCTCGAATCTTGGATCAGGATCACGTTATCTGTGACCAGAAACACAAAGACCAGAGGATCCTTGATTTTCAGTGCCTGATATGAACAGTGCATACAAGACACACAGACAAACAGTTACACATGTGACTGTGTCTGCAGTGTGTGAGGGACACAACTCTATGACAGGAGTGCTGAGGAGAGGCTGAGAGGGCTTTGTTATTATAACCACACACAGAGACCTCTGAAGCTAAAACAGATATTTCATCTGATACAGACAAACTGATTCCTGCAAGCACATCACTGTTGACCTCAATCCTCTCAGGGATTCTCCTGTTTGGGAAAACCACTGAGATGAATCCTTTCCAACTGACCTTCGTAGCAGAAGAAAGGCTTTCTTTGGTCACATCCATCAGAGCTCCACCTTCCTGATCTGTCCAACAGAGTCGTAGCACATTTCTCTCCGCTGAGTCCATCATTGAAGGAGTCCATGTCCCAGTGTCTGAAGGAGAAGTTACTCCCATCTGACCACCTCCAGGTGTCTCTGAACAGGCCGATCCAGAAGTACCTGCCAGGACTGCAGCAGCTGCTGAAACTCTGTGCTGTTTGTCTGATTGAGTCCACTGACCAGGTCAGTGTGATGGTCTCTGCAGTAGCTCTGAGCCTCAGTCCAGTTCTTGTTCTCATTAATCACATGAAACTTTTTATTGTCCTTCATGGTTTCTGTGGAACCAACAGAAAAACACAAAAACATCTTTATCAGGTCATTTGTCTCATTCTTCAAACTGACTCTTTCAACTCAGGAATATTTGATACAACACAGATTATAAATGAGATTATATCATTATTGAATATTGTTTCATCACATTAATGTCCACATATTCTCACCATCATAGCAGATGAACCAAGATGTGTCACTACATGGATAATCTGACCACTTCTCTCTTGTAAACACACAGTTCTCAGGGTAATGGCTGTCATCTGGCTGATTATTATCCCACCAGCTGCTGTTATTATCAGAGTACTCCTCCACCCCCGGCAGAGACCAGTGCCACTTCCTGTTTCCTGCTCCTGGTTTGCTGTACAGTCCAATCCAGGCTTCTCCTCCATTCTGTGTGGAGCTCTGGAGTCTGCTCATGTCTGTCAGGTCTTTCACTTTGGCCAGGTCTGTATAAATCTCTCTGCAGTATGCCTGTGCTTCCTCCCAGGTCTTGTTCACATTAATAAAGTGGAACTCATACAGGCCACATGTGAGGAAGAACCTCTGACCTGAAACAGCAGAAATCTGGTTGAACATCTGCGCTGATACAAGCAGGAAACTCATTTTACCACCAGAGTGTCCAGTTCACAGGTAAATCCCTGATGTCATCAGTAAGAGTACAGGTGTTTAACGAGTCCTGATCAAAGTCAGAGGGTTTCAGGTGGAAACCAAAGGAGCCCTGCTAGCATGAGTCACTCACCCATCAGAAGAAGCAGAAGCAGACTCCACTGCATGGCGGCTCTGTCACAGCAGAAGGACTTCTCTTTGTTCTGCAGGGAAACGATGACCTCAGCAGCTCTGCTGTGTTTGATGGACGCCGTACGTCAGCACTGATATCAATACTACAGAAGCAAACACATGGATATTCAAGGGTAGGACAGGATTATGATCATAAAAAGCAGCAGCTCAGATGTAGTGGACGCTCCACCAACATGAAGTGCAGCTTTGAGACTTACCTCTGGTTCTTCTGCTGTGGACGTGCTCATGAAGGCAGCTCTGCAGGAAATAATCACACATACTAACACACACGACTCTGTGTGCCCAGCATCTGAATATTAAAATACACACATTCCTGTTTCCACAACACAAACATGCAGCATAGGAGTCAGTTATGGAAGGACTCATTTACATGGAGCTACAGAAGAAGGAAAGAAACACTGAACTGACTGTTCAACACGCAGAGAGAGCGAGGGTCATTCACATATGGAAATATGTTTGCTTCTTTGCATCATGTTTTCTTACTGGGGGGGGGGTATGACAGGTACACCTGGACAGGTGTGTTCTCTGAGTTGTGTTTTGTTGTGTGTGATCTGAACACACTGTGTGCCTTTCACAGAGGCCTAACTGTTCTGATGTGTCTGTGAGGTTGTGATGATAAAGTCAGAGCTGTGTTGTGTTTCTGTGTCGCTCAGCAACCGTACCGTAATAACTAGAATGAAGGTGCAACAAAGTTCTCTGTGCGGCTGGCTTCACTGTGACTCCTCAAATGAGGCCGCAGTAAATTAACTCAGAATTAGTCCACAGGCCAGAGGCCAAAATATCATTATGTGATCCATCTCCATTCATTATGTGGCAAAGACTAACCATAATTTTTGAAATGCTGCATATCTGTAGATGATATTTTGGTATGAAAGCCCTTTCAAAGTGGTAACTTAGTCACAGTTATGAGCTCATGAAGTTAGCAACCCCTTAATAAAAATGTAGTTTTTTGACACTGGTGAATATCTGGTTTAGGCTCATGGTATGAACCTTTGTTAAAGGTCTAGAACAGAGGTCCCCAAACCCCAGCCCCCAGACCAGTCCATGGGTCATTTGGTACTGGGCTGCACTTTAAAACTAATTAACTCACATTATATCAGTTTTACTTCTTATCTGAATCTGAACGGTGTTTTATTCATATGGCATTTTATGCCAAAAGTGCTGAAATCACCTGGAAACATGCGGAGACATTCGAGGATATCATTTTAAGAATGGGGCTGTTTCATCCCACCTGCATTTTCATGGCAACAATTAGAAAATGTTTTGCAGGATCTGGTCTAAGAAACCTTTGCATAGAAGCAGGAGTGTTAGCTGATGGCTCAATCACAGGGGAAGACTTATGCCAGTTCACTTTGACATGTTTCAGTGAGTTCCCAAACTACCTCAGAGAAGACAATGGTCCCCTCTCAGCCTTCTGGATGTCTTATGTGGACATAGTTGAGATTTTGCTCAGTCTTATTCAAGCATCAGGAGAGGGACAGTGAATGATGCATCTTGCAGCAGTCAGAGTCATCATTCCATTTTACCACTTCTCAACTTTACCTGTGATAAACTGAACTATGCCAGACACCTACCATAGAACTATGCTCAAATGTCTCGCCTCAGTGTCGATCATCCTGATTTTTATGTCCAGAGGGTGTTTTTTTCTGTCCAGCTGTGAAGCAACAGTCTCTTTGGAAAGACTCCAGCAGACCAGACAAAATGAACAGACATACTCAGATACTCAGATACTCAGATACTCAGATACTCAGATACTCAGACAGCTGGAGGAACCAAAGGTTTCAGCTTGAAAACCGGAGCAGTGATCAGATACTGTCTCACTTCAGAGAACAGAAGTCAGTATCTAAGGCAGCTCGGGAACAGGACAGACAGTGAGACATCATGATCCACAGAAGCGTAGGATGGAGAAGGACAGGACGGATGGCAGTGACTTTGTAGAAACTCATGGAGAAAAGTTGGGTAGGTCCACATCAGTCAGGCATCATCAGTCACCAAACATAGCCAGAAGTCCACTGCAGGCTCACCAGACTGGAGTGGAAGCATAGAAAGCTCAGAAGTGAAGGTTTGGAAAGGCCTACCAGACAACCATGTTCCACGACTCAGTGACAAGAGCAGAACCTGAAGACATTCTCAAGCATCAAAGATACAGAGTTAACCCAGGCACAAAACAAGGAGGTGGTCTTGAAAGCAGGTAGAAATCTCTTTGGGTGTACGATAACCGTTTCACAAAAAGAGAGATCATCACATCAAAGATGTCCTGCTCATCCACTTGGTCGACTGCCGTTCCGGACATTTTCAAATCCAGATGGCTCACTGTGGAAAACTAACAAGGCTGCTTTGTAAGAATGAAACATCAGACAGAAATCTGAAGGTTCATGGAGTTTTGTATCCATAGTAGTACAGAGAAGGGTGATGGAAGTGAGAGGTTATACTAATGTCATGTGTTTGATTGTGGCTATAGTAAGGAGCGCGTATCGATTGCCCAGGCAAACTGTAATCGTCTCTCTCCTTAATCGTTTTTACCGGACTGATCGTGCGGTCTTGGTTTTTGATAAGTTTTAGAATTCATCCAACAGATGGGAAGACCTTTGGAGAGATTGCTGGAGAACACCGAAGCTAGTGCTGCATGAAAGAGGACACAGTGAGAGGACAGGTGTGTTTGATGCATACAGGAAAACATCAACCAAGAACGCTGACAGATGCAATCGGGGTTCTGCAAGTAGCACTGTTTCCATGAGGAGGTGGATACTGGAATGCTCTTACATGCAAATCATGCCAGGCAGAAAAGCTTCTGAACCACAGTCACTGTGAGTGAGGATACAGATGTCATGATGCTGTGTCTCACACAGATAAGCTGCCCCCTGTATCTGAAGTGTGCCACTCAGAATCAGGCAAGATACATTAACATCAGCAAGCTCGCACAGCTGCTTGGACCCATGGCAGCTGCACATACCACAGCCAGAAGGTCGTGGATGGACAACTGATGATCAAGGTAATAATTTCACTAAAAATGTGTTCACCATCACAGTTCAATAATAAAAAAGTATAAATATGCGTTTATTTAAGTTCCTTACAGAAAGTGATGAGAAACACCTTCCGCTTAATCTTCCAGGTATGCTGATAGGAGGCTGGATGTGAGGACCCCCAGCACCGCTGGCTGTCCTGGAACTCATGGCCTGCAGGTGTGTACGGACCTCCAAGCTTCCTGACTGATCCTGCACTGCAAACACACCGAAGTGCACAGACACTGTGCAAACTACAAACCTGCACCACCAGAGAGAGGAGGAGGATGGAGAAGCTGACGTGGAACTGACCAACACTGATGAGGAGAAGAATGGTGAGGAGGAATAAACATGAAGTCGTATTTACCCCAGTCATATAGGCTGTTTGTTATGAGTTAAAGTTATGAGTTTGCTACAGGATTAACAGGTTACAGTATTGTAGAGTTCATGATGAGACGGCTCCAGTCTTTTGATTCACAGATGTTGTCATTAACAGTTGATAACCTGACTAAGGTAGCTGCTACTGAAGCACAATTATCATGTTATTATGTAGCTATATAGTCTTTTTTTTATCGAAAACCAAACTAGAATTCATCTCTCTACGTAGAACCAAATCTGGCCTGAGTCGGTACGAACTCACCATCACCTCCCACAGAGACAGTGTGGGTATATTATACCTTAGAGTCGAGTGAGTTAACACAGTTGTTGACTCTTGTATCCCTGATGCCACAAGGCTGAAAAAAACCATTTAGTTTAGGTGAAAGTTGTAGGAAAATTTGTACTATTGGTGGTTCTAAAAGCTCTAGTGACCTCTGTGTTGGTCAGAGAGACCCAATCCACTCCACTCTTGGCTCACACTTCTAATAATACACTACTGACCTACACACACACACACACACACACACACACACACACACACACACACACACACACACACTTCATTTAAAACAACTCTTACTAATTTATCTTTCTTTGTCTGTGACTTATCTGTTTATTGTTCAGTTATCTGTGTCTATTGTTTGGTTTAAAGGAAATTAAATAAATAGCAGAAAACCCTGATCACATGACCCTGATCACATGACTGTGAAAACTGGATTTATTGAGAAGAATCAGGAATCAAACATCAAAGAAACAGCCGAGTGTGTGTGTGTGTGTGTGTTAACACTGGAAAGTCCCACACACACAGAGCCCCGCCCCCTCCAGAATTATTGAAAACAATCAGACTCTGTTTCCCAGCATACTCCTGGGTTTGGTCCAGGTGAACCAGTGATGTCTCAGCTCCATCCTGGCAGCAGCTCAGCTGGATGGAAGGAACCTGTTTGTGATGTTGTGGTTCCAGCTGAGCTCCTCCTGCTGTCAGAAGGATTTATAAAGGACTGCAGGGACTCTGCACACAGACATGATGGAAGCTCCACCACTGAGGGGCTGCACTCAGTCCAGGTCCAGCAGGTACACCACAGTCCACAAGAAGCCAGATTCAAAGGGTCTGGATCCAGTTCAGAGAAGCAGGAAGCTCACAGCAGCTGCTGCTTCTGCTTCCAGCTGACGGACAGAAGCAGAACCAGGTCCAGGATCAGGATCAGGATCAGCTACTGGGAACCAGGATCAGTCCTGGGTACAGGAAGAAGACAGGGAGAGATGAAGCACTGACAGCTCTCCATGAAAACAGGTCTGACTGGTTTGAACTCAGGTCAGAGGTTGGGAACATGCTCAGCTGCTGGTGACCAAACCTAGACTGGTTCAAAGAAGAAGCAGCTCTGGTTTAAAATAATCAGTGATCTCATATAAACTGACAGTTACTCTAATCAATGCAGGAATTCACCACAATTGAGGCTGTTCATACTGAGCCCTGCATATGTCTGACAGAGATTTATTAAACTCTATAAAATAATATATTAGAGAAAATAAACATATGAAAGCTGCAGTATGACTTTGATAAATAACATGAGTCAGAGTTTCTGTCTGATTTCAAAGACTTTTATCTGATTTAGTGCTCAGCTCAGATAAAATCATTATGGTGGGTGTTTCTAACATCCATGTAGATGCTGAAAATGACTTGATTTGAATCCTGGTTCTAGACTTGTCTGAATTAATGTTTGTCTGGTCTAAACTGGTTTCACTGTGGTGTGAACTGGTCTGTGAGTGTGAGTCCTGCTCTGACCTCGGGCCTTCCTCCTGTAGCAAACGAATCCACCCAGAGATAAGATCAGACCCAGGATCAGACCCGAGGCTCCGATGGCCAGCTTGTTCCTGTCTGACTCAGGCATGGACGGGTCTGAGGACACACAGGTGAGTCACACAGGTGAAGGGCCAAACAGGTAGATGTGCAGGTGTGTACACACAGGCAGGTATTTACCCCAGTCAGTAATCAGAGGTTCCTTCAGGCTGGCATGCTCCACCACACAGGAGATCTTTACTCCAGACCTTCAACAAAGACCAATGTCACTGACTCTCACACAACTGGACCTGAACCTCAGCCTGGAACTAGACCTGGAACTAGACCTGGAACTAGACCTGGATGATGTGTGAGGAAGTTTTATTTTCCAAACCACATTAAAGGTATTTTGAAATGAAGTCTGTGGTCCTGTTCTGACTTCTCATGACAACAAAAGCATGGAAACAGGAAGTGGGGTTTTTGTATCTGTTTCATGCCGCACCATGTTGCCACATGCAGGAATAAAACAAGCAGAAGTACTTACAGCAGGTTCTGAAGTAAACTCACCTGGGGCCTATTCCAGCAAGCAGAAGAATCTGAGTGAAACGAACTCTGAGTTTCCCGTTCCAGAACAGCTGATCAGAGTTAGTTCAGTCAGCTGTGAGTATGATCATCCTGAGTTAGCGGAAAGAAAGCCATCATCAATGGAGCTCTGATACCAGGAGTCACCATGGCAACAAGTAATAAAGGGCAGAGCCTCCATTTTAATGCAATGGACTGAGGATGGCACGTGTCAGTGTGGAGCATGACGAGTCCCTTTAATCAGCCTGACCCACTCTGACATCATCACAGACAGAATAAAAGTGTGTTATCAAACATATCATTTCTTTATCATGTCTGCTGTCATCATCATCACAACTTCATCTCCATCAGATGAAGCTCAATCCTAATTTCACATCTGATTGATCAAATCTAATCATTGATCTGCAGCCTGACGGACAAACTGCAGGAGACAGAAAGTGAAGATCAAAGTGGAGAAAGAGCTCAGACTGAGTTTACTGAGCGACCTGTGTTAGAGCCTGAGACAGCAGCAGAGCCCGGGGGCTGACCTCAGGTCAGTTTATTCAAGATAAACTGTTTCTGCTACAGTTCATGATAAATCACTTTATGACAGATCAGTTTATGACAGATCAGTTTATGACAGATCAGTTTATGACAGATCAGTTTGTGGTTATTTGTTTAAATAATTGTACAATAAAAATTGAATCTATTGATGAATATCAGCCTCACTTTATTCATTCTTTCATTATTTCTGCATTACTGGATAAAAATGAGATTCAGATAAAAACGGCTTTAATGTTTCCAGTTTAACCATTTTAATCTGACCTGAGATCAGCTTCACTGATAGATGACAGATGTTTCACTGAGTCACTGTTAAAGGTCAGAGGTCAGTCACAGGTTCATGTTGTGATAAATGTCTCAGCTTCATAGGTTTTAAATATTTCAGTGCAGTTTGGGAGGATGAGACATTTTAATTAAAGGATGCAGATCGTATCAGGAAAATGAATCCATTATGAACGGATCCAGACTGGATGAGCTGGGAAATGACTGGAGCCTGAACTGGATCTGGACCTGATCCGGTCTGAATCCCTGATCCTGATCCGTGTGGATCCTCCTGCTGTGCAGGTGGACTCGGACACAGTTACAGAGCCGATGATCACAGATTTAGGTGATCTTCAGTGGAAATATGTGGAGATTCATCCTCTGAATTTCAGAACTTTAAAATGTTGATTTCAGTCACTTTAAATCATTTAGTTCAGTTTGAAGTCTTCATCATTTCAGCCTCATCTTCACTCAAACATTCCCATCATCTCCAGGATCAGACATTTTTCCATCAGTGAGCTTTTCCAACACCGACCAATGATGGATCATTGATCCCTGATCAGTGTGTTCTGTGTCAGCAGCTTCATCCAGATCAGTGTGATGTAACAGTGATGCTGCAGTAACTACAGTAAATGTTTCAGAGGAGCTGACTGACAGTCTGACAGCTGCAGCTGCCTCATTATAAATGCGTGACATCATCACTGTCTCCGCCCTCACAGCCTGTTGACGAGTGAACGACTGTAAAAGCTTCATGTTACCACAAAAATAACAAACTAACGTCTAACTGGGATTTCAGAGCTCGTAGGAACATAAACGTCTGCAGATGGATTCACTCCTCTGACGCTCTGACACACACTTTATGAAGGAGGACATGAATGGGAGGGTCAGACAGGTGGTTCAGGTGCAGCAGGAGGGGCGGAGTCAGAGAGACAATCAGAGTTTGTTGGATAAAACCTGCCAGGTGAGGGTCACAGAGGCTGTTACCATGGTGATTTTGGAGTTAGCGCTCTTTCTGGAGTTTCCTCATTTTAGGGTTAACAAACCCAGAGTTGGAGCTGAACCTGCTTCCTGGAACAGGCCCTGGACTCACCTGGGTGTGTGCTCCAGGTGGGAGTGGATCTGGTAGAGCCAATCATGGCTGAGCGGTTCTCCAACATATGTGAAACACACATGTTGCTGTAAATCAGGTCCAAAACCAAAGGAAAAAGCTTCTAAAAGTGGTTCCTGTTTCCTTTTCTGTAGCCAAATAAGATGCAAATTTGTCCTGGAAAACTGAACTGAACCATGTGGGTCTGCATCTGGTGTAAAGCTGCTAAATCAAACATGAGGAGTTACTGACTGAGGCGCCCCCTTGTGGCCAGGGGGCAGCTGAAAGTAGCGTTCATCATGATGAATGCTACAGCTTTCAAAGACAGTTGGAGATTATAATTCAGTGATATGGACTATGGTGAAAGCTCATCAGGACTGACACTAATGAGTGTTTATTGTTAATTATTGATGATTATTGATCTGATGAATCAGCTTGTGAAGTGTGAAGAAAGCAGCAGGAGGATCTCTGTGGAATAACCTGTAAGCAGTTTAAAGGAGGAAATGATGGGAACAATTCCTGATGGATGTATTCATGGATCCGGCTGAAGCTCAGCCATCACTGAAACAGCGGAAGCAGCTGAAACAGTCAGTGAGCTCTGAGAGGCAGAGGAGGAGCATCAGAGATGAAGGTCACAGAGAAAAGCTGCACTTTCATTTCATGTAAAGAACACAAAAGCATCACTGATCATTTCAGGTGATCAGCTTTGTCCGCTGGTGCGTGCTGAAGTTCAAACAATGACTGTTAATGAGTGTATCGATCCTACCTGCTGTGCAGAGGGCGAGGAGGAGGAGGGTGAAGCAGAGGAAGGCTGGAGCCATGTTCCTGAGCTCCCCTCACAAACTGACAGTCTGACTGAGAGCGCCTCTAAAAACCGCAGCACAGGGTCACATGACCTGCAGCATCAGCTGTTACCTGAAGGAGCTGTGTGACAGGGAAACAGGAAGTGATCAAAAACATTAGACAGTATTCTCCTGGGTTATTTTATTATGTTTTCAATAATAAATCAGACTCTCAGAATGATGTGAAACAGTTTATTGTGGTTGTCGTCATTATTATATGTGACCTGTGATATTTCCTGCGACTGCCGCAGTGACATCATTAGGTGTGAAATCTCTCAGGCTACCTGACCCTATCGTCTGAGGCTGCTGTCAAACATCAGGCCTCTTCTGTCCAACGACAGTCTTCAAGTGTAGCACACACTTTATAACCTCTGATCTCGATCAAAGCTGCGCACTTCACACTGGAGTCAGCCTCCACTGCACCTCCACCTGCAGCTGCTGCTCCACTGTCCCAATCCTTCACTGGACTCCAGCACGTTAACTCATCCTCTAAACCTGCTTGTTGTCCCCGTCCTGCTCGCTCAGGTCTGCGGACCACACACCGTTATTCATTACAAAGATGCAGCACAAACGCAGAGGTGATGGAGCGTTCACAGTTGGAGTACGGTGGGGAACATCCATCCATCCGTTTTCATAAACAAGGACATTATTATACATTACAAATGTTTTATATTGTATATCAACAGCTACATGCAACAGTGTTTAAACCTTTATTCCTTCTGGTTTCAGTTCAGTTATAATAACAGTGTTATTATTATTTTATTACATTAAATGTATTAAAGGTAAAAAGTGTGGATCTGTTGCTGTCCCATCACGTGTTGCTGGATAAAGAGTCAGTGATCAGCTGATGTGAGACAGGTGTTTTAGCTGAACTACCTGAGCCCTGATGCTGATCCACTGATCCAGCAGCCGTGCTCAGCAGGTGGGTTCAGGTAATCTGAGCGCTTGTTGAACAAAGGCTACGTTCACACTGCAGCCTGACGCGACCCAAATCAGATTTTTTTGCCCTTATGTGACCTGCATCTGATCTTTCCATGACAGTCTGAACAACACAGATCCAGTTTTTTAAAATGTGACCCAGGCCACTTGGATATGTGGTCCTAAATCCAATATGTATCTGTTCTAATGTGACCTGTGTCTGTGCAGCCAGGTCGCACTGATCCGACCTGCAGGTCACTGATACTCAACAAACGTCGCTATTCTGCATCCTGCTTTGGAGGGGCGGGAGAAGCAAACTTTCTTCAGCAAACACTGGGCACGCTCGCTACGTGTGACATCATCACATCCTCTGCTGCACACGAGACACTTTTAGCTTCTTCTGCTGTTCACACACAGATCACATACAAGTCGCATATGTTTGGAAATGTGAACGACCATGTAAAAAAATAAAATAAAAATTGGAATTGGGTCACTTCAGGCTGCAGCGTGAACGTAGCCAAACAGCTCAGCTGAAGTCTGAGTGAAGTGTCACGAGTTTCTCTGTGAGTCTGAGACGGCAGCAGCTGCTTTATGGCTTTATTATTATGAGACCTCCCTTCATGAGTTCTCTCTCTTTTTGAGGAAGAAAGAAGGACTGGGAAGTTTTCCCTCAGCTGAACTAAAACCACACAAACCAGCTGTTCCTGGTTTCAGTGCAAGAGACAACAACACAACACATGAGGGTAATCTGGTTTGACTGCTATGAAATCAGTTTATCATCCAATATTTCATAAACGTCATCCATCTTAATGTTTAAACTCTTAACATTCAGCAGGTGGGCGTGAGCTGGTTTGGGATATGGGCGGGGTCAGGACTGCACCTCTTGATTTGTAATCTAACGTCTTCTAATGTCTGAAACTATTTTCATTCACTTTTCACAAAGATGACGCCACAGACACAAAGCTTCAAACTCCCTGTGTGATGGATGTTATTGGTTTTTCCGACACCTTCAACATGGAGAGCCACATGAGCACAGGTGTGATGACCCTGCCCACTCTGCCTGCTCTGTCCTTCCTCCTTCTGCTTTCAGGTTGAAGGTGTCGGTTTGGTGTTGAGCAGAAACACACCTGACAGCACGTACTCAGAACGAAGAGGACCTCAGACTCTGAACTGTCTAGTTAGGCACATGTGCAAACCACTACACTGTGGAACTGGAAGCAGGCACAGATGCCTTTGGCATTGCATTAGGGAGGGCATCTGGTGACCCCCTGTGCTGTGGGAGGAGCTGAAAGGTAACACGGTTTGACAGGCAACACATTTCTGCAACAAGGAGAACCACAAAGAACTGTTAGCTGAAAACTCAGCATCTCTTAGCATGATGTGCACCGAGTCCTGGGTGTTGAGAAAAGTTTATCTCACCTCCCATCGCCAGCAGTTATTTCACCCACAGACACCTCAAGTGGCAGATTGTTACTGTCTGTGGTCCCTGGTTGCCACATTGCAGCAAATTGCTTCCAGTGTTGATGCAGCTTTTAAGAAACTACAGGAAAGCTTGTTCAGCCTGTGTTGAAGAATAAAGGTGGTCATACCCAAATACTGACTTTGAGCTTGTAAGAAGAGGACAAACCTTGTATTTTTATTTATGTTGCACATTCCAACAAAATGCTGCACCTGTGTCCCAGTTTGCAATGAAATATAAGCAATGAGGGATACTGCTTTTGCACACTAATGCACATTGCTGTTAACTTCAATAAAAGTTATTGTCAATTAACAGTCAAAGTTGTGGAGGAAAATATTCAGCTTATAGTTTTCAAATCAAGGTGAGCGATTCAGTTTATTCATTCAAAAAGGCACGAGACCCATCGTCAACAAGCAACGTAATCAAAAAACCAGCAACCAGTCAGCAAGATAAAAATACAGAACCAGCCTCCACAACTACAGACAGATAACAAATTTCCCTCAATAAATGTTCTGAAGAAGAAGATCCACATTCACACACACTGCAGGCTTCAGCTTTCAGGCCCCTCCTCTGAGCCTGGTTCTGCTCGAGGTTTTTCCTGTTAAAGGGGACTTTTTCCTTCCCGCTGTCGCCAAATGCTTGCTCATAGTTTTTTTTTTTTTGACTGTTGGGTTTTCTCTGTAATTATTGTAGGGTCTTTGATGTGATTTGGTGCTACAAAGCAGCAGGTTGTCAGAGGATGGTGTCTGCCTACATCTGTTCCTGTGTGTTCAAATTACAGGCTAAATCTGATTTATTCACACAACAGCTCCAGCCAATCAGCTGCATTCGCTTCCTTTGATGAGAAAGAAGGTTCCAGCTGCCACTCCGAGCAGACCAACAGTCAGACCCACTCCACAAAACACTGCAGGTCCAACACTGGGCTCGGCACTCTCCACGTCTACAGACAGAAACACTGAGACAGACGTTCTCATTTAAATACAGTCACTTAGTCGTGGAGTTCCACAGGGTTTTGTGCTGGGACCAAATGTTTTTGTATAAGTTTAAAACATGCTTTTGTTGGGTAATGATATGAGAAAATTGGAGCCTATCCCAGTGATCCTAAGCTGAAAGGAGGTGTACACACTCCACAGGGTGTCAGTCTATGGCAGTGTTGCTAAGGAAGGTTCGTAACTGAGAGAAGAACCTGAGGATGAGGAACCAATATAAAACAAGTGTCATATTGGTAGATAAATCTAATTTATGCAAAGGGTCAGTATTTACAGTGCTGACCTTCTTCTTCAGAACTTATGCAGTTCTCTGTGGCATGTTGGACCAAATCCTAATTGATGGAGATCCATTGCTGTCTTATCAACTAATCACAATTTGTGATTTGTGACTGACCATAGAATTGCAATGATTAGAAGAAACAGCCTTTATTGTCCCGCAAAGGGAAATTCAGTTCAGTTCAGCTCCATTGGTTCTCTATAGGCTCCTCTTGTTAATGTTTGTCCTTGTATTTGTTTATTTGTGTTATTTCTCACATACATATATCTGCACCAGAGGTGACAGGCTGAGGAAAAATAACCACTAACCTTAATGCACAGTTGTATATAGCATTTATATTGTGTACATAGCGTTTAAGTGAATTTCGTGTTTATATTGCATTGCTCCAGTATTGCATATTATATTAGTGTCAGAAATTAGCTGCTATTGCTGCTGCAATGAAGCAATTTCCTGCAAAGGATCAATAGAGGTCTAAGCATGGGGAAAGCATGCAAACATGGAAAGAACCAGGTTTGAAGCAGCACGTTTCTGCTGTGGGGCAACATATCAAACTCTAAATATCAAGACTGGCCTCAGTCCTACACTAACATGCTTTAGTCTCTCAGATTGTTGCTATACTATTAGGATAGTCATCAAAGGTGACCTTTTGGAGTGAAAAAGGCAAATCTGAGCATAACATCCTGAGAGTGTTTGTATGTGCTGCATTCGTGTAAGGTTACACCTCAACAGTGTCCTCAAAACACCCCCCAGCCTGAGACGGTCAGAACTTTGTGTCCATTAAGCTTTCAGCATCACACAAACCTCATTTTATATGATCAAAAAGTCTTTGAACCTTTGATTAAACTAGTTTCTTGAAATGATTTGAACTTGCAGGTAATATTTACCAAACCTGGGAACTTTTCTGCTGGGTGGGTGGCTGACCCTCCCCCCATAAGATAGATAACGTTTGTTCATGAGTGCAGTCACAGCTCAGCATTGGACCTGACCATAGTTATCTCCTGATAACACAAACCAGAGCGCACAGAGCCGCTGCACTCCTGTGCCGCCGTGCTGCCTTCACTACCACAGACAAGGAGGAACACCAAAGGCGTCCCACCCAACCTGCTGCCCACACTTTAATAACATGGATAAAGGTTTTTGGATTACGATATGTGTCAGTCATCATCCTGTGTTTCAGTCAACATCCGGTGTTTTATGTCATATAAGAATCATTTACCTCAACTCTGTGAAACACAAAGGTGTTTCAGCTCTTCATGAAGATTGTGTGGTTAGACTGGGCTCTGTGGGGATGTCCTTCATACCCTGACGCATCTTCTCCAGGTTAGATTTGCAGACCTCTTGTTGACCAACAGCCTGATCATAAAATCCCTCGAAGCTTGGATGACTAACAAAGGCGGGAAGAGAATCAACTCCTCTGTGCTTCATGAAGTCGGCGTAACAGGCCTCCTCATCGTCCAGTGTTAGCATATCATCTTCATCGTGATCTGAACAGCCAATGATCCGGGTACTCTCGTGAAGAACTGAGAAGGAAAGAGGGCTGGATCAGAGCCTGTTATTCAGTCCTTACTCACAGTAAACACAGAAGTCTGTGGCCACTTGTTTCCGGTGAAGAGAAATCTTAGTGCTTCATTTGCAACAGTTCAGAACAGTTTGGGGAAAGCCTTTTCTTTCCCAGCATGATTGAACCCCAGTGCATAAAGTAAGCTCCATAAAGTCTGGCTGAGCTGGAACTCAGCCCATTAAACACCTTTGGGATGAACTAGAGCCTGAAAATGTGTTATCAGAGTCTGACCTTACAAATGCTCCTCTGATGAATCCACAAAGGAGGGGGATCGATTTAGAAGGAGACGTTCTTGTAGGTAAAAGTAGGTGAATTTAGGTGAATGTAGGTGAATGTAGGTAAAAGTAGGTGAATGTAGGTGAATGTAGGTAAAAGTAGGTGAATGTAGGTGAATGTAGGTAAAAGTAGGTGAATGTAGGTGAATGTAGGTGGCCTTTTGTCCATTAACTCTATTTAGACATTCCAGTTGGACCTGCTCTAAGTCTTGGTTCTGACTATTTAAAAAGTGAGCATAGTTTTTACATTTTGGTTTAATCACGACTTCAGAAGTGGTTCAGAGACTCACCATCAGCACAGGACACAGAGGACAGAGAGGAGGACGAGCACCGACACCTTCATCTTCATCAGCAGCAGCAGCTCTCTGGGACTCTGTGAGCTCTCTCGCACACACACAGCAGCCAGTCACAGAGCACAGGCCACATGATGTCATCAGTAAGCAGGTAGACACACATGTAGCTGGAGATCAACAATCACATTTCAGTTAAAAGATGATTTTAATAGAATATGATGAGAATGATGACTGACAGCATTGGTTGAAACAGGAGCAGGAAATGGAACAGGTGTTCAAGGTGTCAGGTGACTCAGACGAGCTAAGACTGCTGGTAAATTGCAGCCACCTGGTGGACGGATGCAGAACTGTAGAGGAAGTCTGGGGGGGCTGAGTGGACTCACCTGATGGAAACACTCATCCAGAGTGATGCTGGGAGAGGAAAGCAGGTCACCCCTTCTGCTTCAGTGAGCTGTAAACGAGTGAGTGTTATTCACCAACCAGCTCACAGGTGAAGGTCTCATGAATCCACCCAAGCAAGAGGAGGTCTCCAAACTCTAACCAGGTCATTCTTAAGTTTAGCTGAATGCTTGGGCTGAATTTAAAGGGCACATATCATGCTTTTAAATCCTTCCTTTTCATATGTAACTCATTCACTTGTGGTCTATATGAAGTAGAACTGTAATGCTTTGGCCTGAGTTCCTCGTTATTGCAGCTCCACAGACCCCTCGATTATACCTGTTCTGACACCCGTCTTAGAGCAGCTCATTTTGGTGCGGCCTCTTTAAATGTGAATGAGACATTTCACACCCTGCACCCCCTCCAGGTAACAGGGAGTTACACTCCACCCCGTTCTGCCATTTTTGTAGTTTGATAGCAGCGGTATGATTAGCTACCAGCAGAGAAACTTTTTATTCCCAGGTTCATTAAAGATGCCAACAAAGGAAGACTCGTCCATCCAGCCTTACATGTCCGAGCCAGAGTCTGACCCGGAGCAGGAGAATGAAGACGACGAATCGCAGTGAGAAAGAAAAATGGGGGATTCATGAAATTTGTTAGTTGGAAGTCCATGAAGGTCATGCAGTTCAGCAGTTCCACAGCAAATACTGTGACGTAACAGACAAGAAAATGTACAGGGGTTCGACAATGAAACTGAAACAGCTGGTTTTAGACCACAATAATTTATTAGTATGGTGTAGGGCCTCCTTTTGCGGCCAATACAGCATCAGTTCATCTTGGGAATGACATATACAAGTCCTGCACAGTGGTCAGAGGGATTTTAAGCCATTCTTCTTGCAGGATAGTGGCCAGGTCACGACGTGATGCTGGTGGAGGAAAACGTTTCCTGACTCGCTCCTCCAAAACACCCCAAAGTGGCTCAATAATATTTAGATCTGGTGACTGTGCAGGCCATGGGAGATGTTGAACTTCACTGTTCATGTTCATCAAACCAATCTTTCACCAGTCTTGCTGTGTGTATTGGTGCATTGTCATCCTGATACACGGCACCGCCTTCAGGATACAATGTTTGAACCATTGGATGCACATGGTCCTCCAGAATGGTTCAGTAGTCCTTGGCAGTGATGCGCCCATCTAGCACAAGTATTGGGCCGAGGGAATGCCATGATATGGCAGCCCAAACCATCACTGATCCACCCCCATGCTTCACTCTGGGCATGCAACAGTCTGGGTGGTACGCTTCTTTGGGGCTTCTCCACACCGTAACTCTCCCGGATGTGGGGAAAACAGTAAAGGGGGTGTTAGGTATATTAACATGTTTTCTGTATTTTATCATATCTTTGGTATATGTTTTATTTTGTTTAATATACTGTTGTTTCTTCTTACTCAAATGAGGAAATTTAGTGTCCCTTCTGAAAGAAGGACACTGAAGATGTTGTTTCATTGTTTGAGTCCTCACAGGAGCACACATAAAAGCCTCGTTTGCATTCCTGAGTTTCTTTATCAACCAGATCACCAGAAGGGAAAGAGCCAGGAAGGAACTGGTTGTAAAAGTGATATCTTTGTGTGAAGCCATGCGAAAGCATTCTAAATGTTTATTACCTGCTTTGAACTGCATTTAGTGTGGAGTCATTGATGATACATCACATGACCCTTATTTTGAAAGTTCTGAATAAAAACCGTGCGTGGAGGGAACATCCTCTGAGAGAGACCACTTCCTGTTTGAGTAAGGAGCGGAGAATTTACTTTTCTGGCTCGGTGCTTGAAGAGGCATGGTTTCCTCCCCGCTAGCGGCAAAAACCTGAAAGCTGTGTATGTGCATTTGTTCCTCATTACTTGTTAATTTTGAATGATTCTGAACCCATCAGTGGACTCATCAGAGAACAATACATGTTTCACATTGTCCACAGCCCAAGATTTGCGCTCCTTGCACCATTGAAACCGATGTTTGGCATTGGCATGAGTGACCAAAGGTTTGGCTATAGCAGCCCGGCCGTGTATATTGACCCTGTGGAGCTCCTGATGGACAGTTTTGGTGGAAACAGGAGGGTTGAGGTGCACATTTAATTCGGGCAGTCGTGGTTTTATGTTTTTTGGATACAATCCGGGTTAGCACCCGAACATCCCTTTCAGACAGCTTCCTCTTGCGTCCACAGTTAATCCTGTTGGATGTGGTTGGTCCTTCTTGGTGGTATGCTGACATTACCCTGGATACCGTGGCTCTTGATACATCACAAAGACTTGCTGTCTTGGTCACAGATGCGCCAGCAAGACGTGCACCAACAATTTGTCCTCTTTTGAACTCTGGTATGTCACCCATAATGTTGTGTGCATTGCAATATTTTGAGCTAAACTTTGCTCTTACCCTGCTAATTGAACCTTCACACTCTGCTCTTACTGGTGCAATGTGCAATTAATGAAGATTGGCCACCAGGCTAGTCTAATTTAGCCATGAAACCTCCCACACTAAAATGACAGGTGTTTCAGATTCATTGTCCAACCCCTGTAACAGTGACTAGTGAAAACTGGAAAACAATCCTGTACATAAATCTGACATCAGCGATGTTTCACAGCAGGTCATGTTTTGTTCTAATGAGGCAAACAAAGGTTAATATCTGAGAGTTTATATCAATGAATCCTGTTACCACCCTGCCCAGGGCTCAGGTTATCTGACCTGCTCCATTCAAATCAGTTATTGTCATATTTAATCATCGTTAAATGGGTTTGGGTAACTAACAGGCTGATGTGAGTTTTAGTTACTTGCTTTACTCGCACAGCCCCACAGTTCACCCACTGTGTCTCATGAAATCCAATTTTAAGCTATTTAAACTGTGACAGGAGTCAGAACGACCCCCAGCTTTGAGATCCAGAGGTCACAGGAACTGAATGTTTCCTGTTTTTGTGAAAATGTGAAGGCTGTGGGTCACTGTGACAGATCCACTGTAGCATGAGGTCATTCATATCAAACGGAGTTCAAAGCCGACAGTGTTACAGCAGGTCACAGGTCAAAGGTCAGCTCTCACAGCTTAATAAAGGTCAGTGAGGATCAGAGGAAGAGGTCACCTGTTCAGGTGGATTTTTTCCTACTTAATGCAGCAGCTGATGTCATGATTGAGTGAGGACTTTAACCATCAGTGTGAGCATCAGTCTGTGTTTCTGCAGGTCTGTGGTTCAGTTTGCAGCAGTGGTGTAGTCTACGTGATATGCTGGTGTACGCCGTATACCCACTAGAAAAACTTGTTTGTTGAGCAGTTTGTTTACTGTGCTGTTAGCCGGTGTTGCCAGTAGGTGGTGCTGTTTGTATTAGTTCAGGTGGATGCTGTCACAGTAACAGACATCCCTGCTTAAACAAAGGAACAGTGATGAGCAGTGTGACTCTCAGTAGTTTATTAGGCTTCATGCAAACAGAGGATCAGATTCTATAACTCATAATAATCATGACACAAATATGGGTTCACATGGTTTCAGCCACTGTAATTCCAGCTGAGGCTCCAGATGAGCTGCTGGGATGCACTGGTTTACAGTATATGAAGCAGAAATATTACAGCCATCGTCACATCTTAACTGAATCGAAGCCAAAAGGATCACCCTGCAGCAGTTTAATCATGAAGTGATGCAGCAACAATGCAGGAAGTCATCAAGGTGTCCCTGACTCTGGGAAAGGAGAGGCCAATGAACAGCAGGCTGCTTTCTCCACATATCCAACCTGCAGTGAATCAGCCTGCTGCTCCTTCTTCTCCCACTCCAAACCCACAGACTGAGACACTGAGCACACATGCAGTCAGAGAGGTCCACCCCACAGCATCAAAGTGCTGAGCTAACAAGTGATTTTAGGATTCAAACTTAGTGTTTGGAACAAATAAAATTAAACGTCTCATTTCCCCTCTGACTGACCCACCCACCCTGTCCTCTGATCATGGCTGCAGACATGCCACAGTCTGCAGTCGGTCCCCCACGGCCCACTTATCATAACACACGAGATTATCATTGACCCAGAACCACAAATCCAGAAAGCAGGAGTAGTGCAGTCCCAGCCACACAAAAGGAGTCGAGGCCTCTTGGGCTCTTTCCTGGACCCATTCCTGCTCCTGAGGGTTGGAGATGGTAACCAGGTCATGGTAGTTCTCTCTGCAGTAACTCAGAGCGTCCTCCCAGGTCTTGTTGTCCTTGATCAGAATCAGCTGCTGATCTGCCATAAAAAGCACAGAAACAGTGAAATCAGAGAAATCTGGAACCTGGAAAGTGTCTGTGTGCTCGGTCCAGCTGGACAGAAGAAGAAAGGTCAGAATGTAAGAAAACATTTGCTCACCCTCTTCGATCTACACTGAAGAGCACGAGCATAAGAAAATGGATCGATGGATAAATCACACAGTGCTCTCCTCTTTGCACTGTAAAAACGTCTTAATTTAGTTTTCTAATACATGTGACTACATTTAAGGTTATTTTTACATGTGTGTAATATCCATCCATATCAGCTCTCCCCCCCGCTCTCTGACACGGTCACCTTCTCTCTCTTTTGCTTTTCCTGCTTGCTGTAAGAGCTTCTCTCACACATCGACCGAACAAGAAGAAGGTTAAGCAGAAACATGGATCCGGCAAACTGAGCCCTCAGCTTTTTCACTATGAAATTGGGGAAAGGGGAGCCCGCATGTCCTGGTGGAACTGACCCGGTCGGATACGTCATTGACTCGTGGAGCTCGTGGAGACCTGTGTGTCTCTCAGGGCTGTCGGTTGAGGACATGGAAAACGTATACATATTCGGCTTTTTGGTAACTGGAACTCTGTCTGGGCTCTTGTTACGACCATTGACCTTTGGCCTCTTGTTGAAAGAGGGCTGCGCTCCCTCCTCCAGGTGCACCCAGCCTGACTGCAGCAGCTGAAGGACATTGCAGTCGTTCAGGAGGCTGCATATAAGGATTCCAGCTGCCAGCGCTCCTTGCCTTTGGGCCACTGGGCTTTGACGTGTGGTTGCTGGGTGTGTGCGCTTTGATAGTGTTAGGACTGCTGGTAGTGACTCCGTGACATTTGTGTTTTTGGCTCTGCGTTGTTTCTTTTCTTCTGTTAGTGCTTCAGTTTTGTGGAAGCTTGGTAGGGGTTCTCTGCCATTTCTGTTTGTTACCTTTTTCTCCTGTTTTGTGGCTGGGCAGGGAGGTTTAGGCATGTCTTTAGTTTTCACCCCAGAGATGAGCTTTATTTTTGTTTGTCATTCAGCCCCAACCGGTCGCAGCAGATGACTGCCCCTCCCTGAGCCTGGTTCTGCTGGAGGTTTCTTCCTGTTAAAAGGGAGTTTTTCCTTCCCACCGTCGCCAAGTGCTTGCTCATAGGGGGTCGTTTTGACTGTTGGGTTTTCTCTGTGTTATTGTAGGGTCTTTACCCACAATACAAAGCGCCTTGAGGCGACTGTTTGTTGTGATTTGGCGCTATATAAATAAACTTGAATTGAACTGAATTTTGGCCTTGGAGACCTTGACGTTTGAAATGCTTCCTTAGATTTCTTTTGGTTTGGCTTGTAAATAGCATTTGTAAATATCTGTAAATAAACCTTTTAGGTGTGCGCAAGATCTCATTTGTGGTTTTCCTTTGTTTTGTGTTACCCCCCTCGCAACCCCTAGACCCTGCAGGCAGGAGGGCTGTAAGAGCTCTTCTCTGATCCCCTCCTGAAAGGCTGCTCTCCTCACCCTATACCTACAGGAGAAGCCAGCCACCCTTCACAGGAAGCTCATTTCTGCTGCCTGCATTTGTGATCTCATTCTTTTGGTCACCACCCAGCGCTCATGACCATAGGTGAGGGTAGGGATGTAGACTGACCGGTAAATCGACAGCTTCACTCCCATGTTCAGCTCCCTCTTCATCACGACAGACTGGTGCATCACTGCCATCATTGAAGACGCAGCCCCAGTTTTAAAATCACTGGTTTGTGTCATGAAATAACCATTTTACTTTCTTCCTGCCACTAACACAAATGTTACTGATTAATGACAAACCCATCAATACTATCCAGCGCCTCAGTGCCAGTGCACTGTCACCACACTGGACATTAAAACCTGAACTGTCTCCAATAGGCACGTTAGCCAAAAACTGTCGGGGTTAGGCTGGGTGGCCGGCAGGGTTGGACCCAAATGCAGGACGCAGTGGCAACAAACTTAAGCAGAGCTGTTTTATTACTGACGTCACTCACAGGAAAATACAAAACCCCTAACGGCAGACTGAACAAAGTCCACAATACAACAACCTGGAATAACACAAAGGGAAAACTGGGAAAGGGACACACACAGAATAGGAAAGTGTCAAAATAAAACAGGAAGAGACTAAACAAGGCTTTTGCTCAACTTGACACAGCATGGGGAAGCAAACACGCAGAGGAATATTACAACACAGACTATGAATGACACATAACATAGAAACACAACATAAGGCAGGTAAACACCTTCCAAAGATGAGGACCAGACAACCCAACACAGGAGAAAAGGAATGACACAGAGCAGGACTACAAACCGGAGCGTTCACAGAACTTTACTACAAAAATACTAAAAACCTAAAGAGTCTCAGAGAGAGAGGGAAACCCGGCTTCAGGAATATTCTAACTACAATAAACTGAGGATCAAAAATCATGATCAAACTCAGAGCACAGACCCTCAAAAGAACTAAACACAAACACTGGGAAAGAATAATACTGAGAAGCAATATTCATAACACTTTTACTTTAGTCCATTTTAGGGGTGCTGACGTTCAGTTTAAAAGGGTCTAAACGTGCCTATAACAGGGATTCTCCTGTTTGGGAAAACCACTGAGATGAATCCTTTCCAACTGACCTTCGTAGCAGAAGAAAGGCTTTCTCTGGTCACATCCATCAGACCTCCACCTTCCTGATCTGTCCAACAGAGTCGTAGCACATTTCTCTCCGCTGAGTCCATCATTGAAGGAGTCCATGTCCCAGTGTCTGAAGGAGAAGTTACTCCCATCTGACCACCTCCAGGTGTCTCTGAACAGGCCGATCCAGAAGTAGCTGTTAGGATGCAGCAGCTTCTTAAACTCTGTGCTGTTTGTCTGATGTGAGTCCACTGACCAGGTCAGTGTGATGGTCTCTGCAGTAGCTCTGAGCCTCAGTCCAGTTCTTGTTCTCATTAATCACATGAAACTTTTTATTGTCCTTCATGGTTTCTGTGGAACCAACAGAAAAACACAAAAACATCTTTATCAGGTCATTTGTCTCATTCTTCAAACTGACTCTTTCAACTCAGGAATATTTGATACAACACAGATTATAAATGAGATTATATCATTATTGAATATTGTTTCAACACATTAATGTCCACATATTCTCACCATCATAGCAGATGAACCAAGATGTGTAACTACATGGATAATCTGACCACTTCTCTCTTGTAAACACACAGTTCTCAGGGTAATGGCTGTCATCTGGCTGATTATTATCCCACCAGCTGCTGTTATCATCAGAGTACTCCTCCACCCCCGGCAGAGACCAGTGCCACTTCCTGTTTCCTGCTCCTGGTTTGCTGTACAGTCCAATCCAGGCTTCTCCTCCATTCTGTGTGGAGTTCTGGAGTCTGCTCATGTCTGTCAGGTCTTTCACTTTGGCCAGGTCTGTATAAATCTCTCTGCAGTATGCCTGTGCTTCCTCCCAGGTCTTGTTCACATTAATAAAGTGGAACTCATACAGGCCACATGTGAGGAAGAACCTCTGACCTGAAACAGCAGAAATCTGGTTGAACATCTGCGCTGATACAAGCAGGAAACTCATTTTACCATCAGAGTGTCCAGTTCACAGGTAAATCCCTGATGTCATCAGTAAGAGTACAGGTGTTTAACGAGTCCTGATCAAAGTCAGAGGGTTTCAGGTGGAAACCAAAGGAGCCCTGCTAGCATGAGTCACTCACCCATCAGAAGAAGCAGAAGCAGACTCCACTGCATGGCGGCTCTGTCACAGCAGAAGGACTTCTCTTTGTTCTGCAGGGAAACGATGACCTCAGCAGCTCTGCTGTGTTTGATGGACGCCGTACGTCAGCGCTGATATCAATACTACAGAAGCAAACACATGGATATTCAAGGGTAGGACAGGATTATGATCATAAAAAGCAGCAGCTCAGATGTAGTGGACGCTCCACCAACATGAAGTGCAGCTTTGAGACTTACCTCTGGTTCTTCTGCTGTGGACGTGCTCATGAAGGCAGCTCTGCAGGAAATAATCACACATACTAACACACACGACTCTGTGTGCCCAGCATCTGAATATTAAAATACACACATTCCTGTTTCCACAACACAAACATGCAGCATAGGAGTCAGTTATGGAAGGACTCATTTACATGGAGCTACAGAAGAAGGAAAGAAACACTGAACTGACTGTTCAACACGCAGAGAGAGCGAGGGTCATTCACATATGGAAATATGTTTGCTTCTTTGCATCATGTTTTCTTACTGGGGGGGGGGTATGACAGGTACACCTGGACAGGTGTGTTTCTCTGAGTTGTGTTTTGTTGTGTGTGATCTGAACACACTGTGTGCCTTTCACAGAGGCCTAACTGTTCTGATGTGTCTGTGAGGTTGTGATGATAAAGTCAGAGCTGTGTTGTGTTTCTGTGTCGCTCAGCAACCGTACCGTAATAACTAGAATGAAGGTGCAACAAAGTTCTGTGTGCGGCTGGCTTCACTCAAATGAGGCCGCAGTAAATTAACTCAGAATTCAGTCCACAGGCCAGAGGCCAAAATATCATTATGTGATCCATCTCCATTCATTATGTGGCAAAGACTAACCATAATTTTTGAAATGCTGCATATCTGTAGATGATATTTTGGTATGAAAGCCCTTTCAAAGTGGTAACTTAGTCACAGTTATGAGCTCATGAAGTTAGCAACCCCTTAATAAAAATGTAGTTTTTTGACACTGGTGAATATCTGGTTTAGGCTCATGGTATGAACCTTTGTTAAAGGTCAGAGGTCCCCAAACCCCAGCCCCCAGACCAGTCCATGGGTCATTTGGTACTGGGCTGCACTTAAAACTAATTAACTCACATTATATCAGTTTTACTTCTTATCTGAATCTGAACGGTGTTTTATTCATATGGCATTTTATGCCAAAACTGCTGAAATCACCTGGAAACATGCGGAGACATTCGAGGATATCATTTTAAGAATGGGGCTGTTTCATCCCACCTGCATTTTCATGGCAACAATTAGAAAATGTTTTGCAGGATCTGGTCTAAGAAACCTTTGCATAGAAGCAGGAGTGTTAGCTGATGGCTCAATCACAGGGGAAGACTTATGCCAGTTCACTTTGACATGTTTCAGTGAGTTCCCAAACTACCTCAGAGAAGACAATGGTCCCCTCTCAGCCTTCTGGATGTCTTATGTGGACATAGTTGAGATTTTGCTCAGTCTTATTCAAGCATCAGGAGAGGGACAGTGAATGATGCATCTTGCAGCAGTCAGAGTCATTGTTCCATGTTACCACGTGTCAACAAGGGGCGGTATGCATGGAGGAAGAAGAACACAGCATTCCAAGACAAACACTTGATACCCACAGTAACAGTTTGGTGGTGGTCCCATCATGCTGTGGGGCTGTGTGGCCAGTGCAGGTACTGGAAACCTTGTTAAAGTGGAGGGTCGCATGGATTCCAATCAATATCAGCAGATTCTTGAGAACAATGTTCAAGAATCAGAGACAAAGTTGAAGCTGGATCCTTCAACAAGACAATGACCCTAAACACTGCTCCAAATCTACTGAGGCATTCATGCAGAGGAACAAGTCCAACGTTCTGGAACGACCATCTCAGTCGCCAGACCTGAATATCATTGAAGATCTGTGGTGTGATATAAAGCGGCTGTCCATGCTGGGAAACCATCAAACCTGACTGAACTGGAGATGATTTGGACAGAAGAATGGTCCAAAATACCTTCAACCAGAATCCAGACTCTCACTGGAAGCTATAGGAAGAGTTTAGAGGCTGTTGTTTCTGCAAGAGGAGGAGCTGCTAAATATTGATGTCATTTTTATGTTGGGGGCACAAACTTATGCACCTGCCTGATTTAGTATAAATAATTATTGCACACTTTCTGTAAATCCTATAAACTTCATTTCACTTCTCAAATATCACTGTGTTCCTCTGCTTTATGATAGATTTAACTGAAACTGCTGATCTGAACAACCAATGATTTATAAAGGAACATCATCAGGGGGGCCCAAACTTTACACACCACTGTACAACTATTATAGCAGTGTGTGATGAAACCACATATCTGTGCAATGCTCACCGCCTTCAGATTGAACAGAATGCTAAACTGATAACACAGCAAACTTTCCCAAACTTCTGCATAACATTCGGATTATTCTTTTTTTATTGAAACATTTATTGAATTTGAAAAGCAAACAAACAAAAACAACAAAGCCATTCAAACAAACACCATTAGATACAGATAAGAGCACAGAGTAAAGCATGCAGCACATACCCAGCATCCCTGATTGTTACTGATCTCAGAGTTAAAGTCATATAAGTCCCTTTAACTGTGCTCACTGTCATCAGTCAGAGCCGCCACATCAGTGTGTTTGTGGAGTCCTGACTCGATGACCTGGTACAGCGAACTTTAGGCTCAGTGTGACCCTAACGATGACCTCTGGAGGCTGTGTGAGCCTTCTGTTCAGTCTGAAGGTTGTAAGCATTGCTCAGATATGTAGTTTCATCACATCCTGCTATAATAAATGTATGATTATTCCTAATAAATGATCATCTGTTTAAGTCTTTTCTTTTGGACGCTCCACCAACATGAAGTGCAGCTTTGAGACTTACCTCTGGTTCTTCTGCTGTGGACGTGCTCATGAAGGCAGCTCTGCAGGAAATAATCACATATACTAACACACACGACTCTGTGTGCCCAGCATCTGAATATTAAAATACACACATTCCTGTTTCCACAACACAAACATGCAGCATAGGAGTCAGTTATGGAAGGACTCATTTACATGGAGCTACAGAAGAAGGAAAGAAACACTGAACTGACTGTTCAACACGCAGAGAGGAAATATGGAAATATGTTTGCATCTTTTTTCTTACTGTGGGAGGGGTCATTACAGGTACAGAGGGGCCACCTGGACAGGTGTGTTTCTCTGAGTTGTGTTAACAGGCTGTGTGTGATCTTTACACACTGTGTGCCTTTCACAGAGATCAAACTGTTCTCACGATAAATTCAAAGCTTTGCTGGATCCACCTTGGCTTTGTGTTCAGAGCTCTGAGGAAAGGTAGAAGAGTGGAGCAGGAACCAGTCACAGAGCTGCGTCACCTCCACCAGCTTTCCACAGGCAGAGCTGGGGTCACACTGAATATGCTTCCCAAGTTCACGCCTGTGAGCAGAGAATGAACTCGGACTGACACGATACACAGGAATGAAAAGAGGATGGTAATAAAGTGATGAGCATGTAGTAGAATTTGCAATACAGCAAAACTTCTGCTGGAATGTGAAGTAAAAAGGTCAAAACTGCAGGATAAGAAGACTTCTGCTTCTGCTTCTTCTGCTTCTGCTTCTGCTTCTTCTGCTTCTTCTGCTTCTGCTTCTGCTTCTTCTGCTTCTTCTTCTTCTTCTGCTTCTTCTGCTTCTGCTTCTCCTGCTTCTTCCTCTTCCTCTTCTTCTTCTTCTTCTTCTTCTTCTCCTGTGTTTCTAGCTCGCTCAGCACCTGTTTGCTGAAAGTATTCAAACATGAAGACACGTCTGTGAGATGTTATGAATAATGAACAGCTGTTCTCTGTCTGTGTTTCCGACTCAGCAGCAGGTTAGAATGAAGCAGAACCACATTAACACACACACACACACACACTTAGTGACAGTGACACACAGTCTGAGTGTAACAGGAAGGGTTTTAGGACCCAGGGGATAGCAGGGAAAGTATAAAAGGGGAAGTAGTAGGGGCTGCTGACCTTTCCTCTCTGTGCTCACCTGGAAGTGCTGACAGATGAGTAGTGGCAGTATGGCAGTTGGAAACTTAAATTGCTCTGGTTGATATCATGAGTATTGCTCATACAGAAGATTTGGTTGTCGCTCGTATACCATGGGGATATGCTGTCCACAATAACAAGCTAGTGTAGTGCAACAACAGTGTCTGGGGCGGCGAACTTATGTCATGTAAGGTAGAACATTTCTGTGTAATGTTCAAAGAACTAAATTATCTTAATCTCATGCACTGACATGTAATGAAAGTGTATGTTTTGCAGAGCACTGGACCCAGGCACCCTGTCACTGTCCCCCATTCCTTTTTATTTTGTCTTGTTACTTTTTTATTTTTTTGTTCCCTCCTGCCATTTTTTGCTGCTCCTCTCTAGTTGGGCCTTAGCTGGTTTTAGTCGGGTATTTTACTTGTTCGTGTGATGTATATGGTGGTGGTACAGAACCATCGAGCAATGTGCAATCCCTGAGTGGAGGCTGTTAACTATTAAGAAGCTGATCGTTTACAGGTGTGTGTATGCTAGCTAGCTGCGTGTAATAGTGGTTGCAGAGTGCCAGTTATTTTTAGCAAGACACATAATGCATGCAGTGTCCTTGTGGGTTTGTATTTGCAGTGGACTGGTTTTTAAGCATCTTTATTACGCCTCCTGTTGGGAAGATTGAGTCATTGCTCTCAGGTGCTTGCTACTTGCCTGGGTTGGTACACCACTGCAAGAAACTGTGTTGCTAGAGTCGGTGCCAGACTTGGTTTATTTTTTAAAAATTGTTTTAAACAATAAAGTCTTGTTGTTTTCTGAGACCGACCTCTTCTCCCGTTTATTCTGGTCTGATCCCTGCATCATATTTAGGGGTCGCACCAATACCTGCCAATGAATCTGTTTACCGTCTTCAGCCTGCAGTTCAGTCTCATCCCTGCTGCAAACACACAAAGTGATGGTCTGCCATAAAGTGATCCTGATGTTTCTGTGTGCTTTTATGTGTCTTTGCTTATGTTGGTAAACAGAGTGCAGTCAGCATGATTTATGAAGGGCTCATATATAACATGAAGAAATAACCTGTTCAACAATCTTTGAGTCTGTGTTATTGTACCTCCATTATAATCAATCCACTTCAGATATCTTTATAGAACTGTGATGTTATATTTGTTGTGATCTCTGCAGCCTTCTGAGACAGATTTATGTTTAAAGACATTTATAATGTCACTGACAGTTTTTACCTTCATAAAAAAATGAATATATAAAAGTCACTTTGCCAAAAACCGAGTGCAGCTTCTACCCTGTGATAGAAATGCTGTTTCTCACTCACAATGACCTGATATCCTTCATGAGAGAGATGTTTGACACGTGTCACAGGTTAGAGGTCAACAAGTCATTTACATACAATCACTTTGTGGCACAACACCGGCAGCGCCCCCTGCTGCCTCAGCATAAAAACAACCATAAATGAGTGTGAGCCAGCCCTGTTTAAGGGCAGCATTTCCTCTGCTACATCCTGTCCTCCCAGCTCCTTCAGCTCTTCTTACTGGTTTGGACTGAAGTCCAGCTTCTGTTGTTGGGTGCTGGGGGGCCTCCTGCATTAGCCCAGCTCTGCTTTAGCTGACACAGACTCACAGTAGTGTCTGTACTTCAGCTGGAAAACAGCATCTCTCTCCTCCCTCCATTGTTTACGTTTGTGTGTCTGTGTGCTGTTGTTGTCCTCACGCTGAAAAAGGGACGCAACTGTCACGTCAGGCAGACGTCACTCCCCGAGACACATGAAGAAAGAAAAATATATCTTTGTACTGAGGAAGATGACAAAATAGTAATGAACAGTGACTTGGATAAGTTACTGTAATCTGATTACTGCGGCCTATTCCAGGAAGCATGTTCAACAAACTCAGAGTTTAAAAACAATCTCTGAGTTGATCAACTCTGAGTTTGCTGTTCCAGAACAGCTGATCAGAGTTGGATCAATCAGCTCTGAGTTTGATCACTCTGAGTTAGTGTGTGCGTGAGTAAGGAAAGAAAGCCATCATCAATGGATTGCTGACACCAGGATTCGCCATGGCAACAAGTAAATAAAGGGCAGAGCCTCCATTTTAATGTGATGGACTGAGGACGGCACGTGTCAGTGTGGAGCATGACGAGTCCCTTTAATCAGCCTGACCCCCTCTGACATCATCACAGACAGAATAAAAGTGTGTTATCAAACATATCATTTCTTTATAATGTCTGCTGTCATCATCATCACAACTTCATCTCCATCAGATGAAGCTCAATCCTAATTTCACATCTGATTGATCAGATCTAATTATTGATCTGCAGCCTGACGGACAAACTGCAGGAGACAGAAAGTGAAGATCAAAGTGGAGAAAGAGCTCAGACTGAGTTTACTGAGCGACCTGTGTTAGAGCCTGAGACAGCAGCAGAGCCCGGGGGCTGACCTCAGGTCAGTTTATTCAAGATAAACTGTTTCTGCTGCAGTTTATGATAAATCACTTTATGACAGATCAGTTTATGATAAATCAGTTTATGACAGATCAGTTTATGATAAATCAGTTTATGACAGATCAGTTTGTGGTTATTTGTAACAACCTCACTTTATTATTGTACTTTTAATGGTGAATTTCATTATTTCAGCATTACTGGATAAAAATGAGATTCAGATACAAACTGCTTTAATGTTTCCAGTTTAAATGTTTCTAATCTGACCTGAGATCAGCTTCACTGATAGATGACAGATGTTTCACTGAGTCACTGTTAAAGGTCAGAGGTCAGTCACAGTTTCATGTTGTGATAAATGTCTCAGCTTTATAGGTTTTAAGTATTTCAGTGCAGTTTGGGAGGATGAGACATTTTAATTAAAGGATGCAGATCGTATCAGGAAAATGAATCCATTATGAACGGATCCAGACTGGATGAGCTGGGAAATGACTGGATCCTGAACTGGATCTGGACCTGATCCGGTCTGAATCCCTGATCCTGATCCGTGTGGATCCTCCTGCTGTGCAGGTGGACTCGGACACAGTTACAGAGCCGATGATCACAGATTTAGGTGATCTTCAGTGGAAATATGTGGAGATTCATCCTCTGAATTTCAGAACTTTAAAATGTTGATTTCAGTCACTTTAAATCATTTAGTTCAGTTTGAAGTCTTCATCATTTCAGCCTCATCTTCACTCAAACATTCCCATCATCTCCAGGATCAGACATTTTTCCATCAGTGAGCTTTTCCAACACGACCAATGATGGATCATTGATCCCTGATCAGTGTGTTCTGTGTCAGCAGCTTCATCCAGATCAGTGTGATGTAACAGTGATGCTGCAGTAACTACAGGAAATGTTTCAGAGGAGCTGACTGACAGTCTGACAGCTGCAGCTGCCTCATTAGAAATGCGTGACATCATCGCTGTCTCCGCCCTCACAGCCTGTTGACGAGTGAACGACTGTAAAAGCTTCATGTTACCACAAAAATAACAAACTAACGTCTAACTGGGATTTCAGAGCTCGTAGGAACATAAACGTCTGCAGATGGATTCACTCCTCTGACGCTCTGACAGACACTTCATGAAGGAGGACATGAATGGGAGGGTAATAATTAATCAAAATTAACATGTTCAAGTCCCACCCCTGCTATTATTAATATTTCTGAAATTATTCAAAATTAACTGGGAAACCTGGGACATTTTAGAGCATTAAAATTCCTCACAGAAAAAGAAAAACCTTGATGTATATACGGTATGTGCTTTCATTCATTAATCTACTCCACCTGTGTTATTAATTCTAGGCTACCAAGGCCATGATTAGCCAAAGGTATGAGGAGTAAACAAAGAACTGCAGAGTGCAGCTGCAGTTAGCCTAACAGCTGGCATGTGGACATCCATCAACAGGGAGGCTTACCTGGCTGTGACCTGTGACCATGTCAGCAGTGAGAACCATACACTGTGTGCGTCACTGTTGGGAGTGGAACACTTCCCTCAGCAGCACACTGGCCCAAGGAGAAAAACAACAGTGGGCCATAGCAGAGACATGTGTGGTCACAGATGCTGCAAACATGACTGCGTATGTCAGAAAGCTCCAAATCAGGTTTGCACGATTTGCACAGCACATTCTTTAAATTTAAGAGTTCAAAAATCATGTGACCAAATTGAGACACTCACCGATATCTGACATAAAACAAGGCAGATTTTACTGTTGTAAATTTATTATGTTCTGGAAACAGTTCTCTCTTGCAAATGAGACGCTGAGTCTCAGTGGGACTGCCTGTGTAAATAAAGTTAGATAAAAAGATTGTAACTTACTTTAGAACCAGTTCTACAGCCAAAGAGAAGCTGCCAGCTACAGCTGGGAGGACCAGCGAAGAAACTACTGAATGAGGTGGAACAGCACATATTTAATGCTGGAAGGCATGGCGGGACAGAAGGAGTCAGTGATGGTATCCCTGCCTCTTTAAAAAGAGACATACCTCAGCTAACTACAGATGATTACAGAATCATAGCTCCATCGAATCAAGCGACAGTGGAGCTGTCTGAGGAGATCGGAAGTAATCCCAATGCTTAAACTGTTGTGCCACTCACTGCAACACAATGCATTAAATGTAACCATGGAAGTCACAATTAGCCCTGTGGAAAGAAGACTGCTGGAAACACCGTGCAACCTGGAGGCCTTAGGGTTAATGACAGTTTCCAGTCTGTATGGCAGTTGACTGCAAAGACTTTTTGAATGCAGCACATGTCGCCATTAAGCGATACAGCCACACAGTTTCAACACAGTGTCGACACAGTTTGGGAAATGTGCCACACACCCAAACACCTCATCTGCCCCTCACCAGAACCTCTCTGCTTATCGATCCCTCTGGGCAGAGAGAACCTTCTCGATGTGCACAGCTACATCACCTCTCTGGCATCGCTAACTGTTTTCCCTCCAACACTAATTACGCTCACGGGAAGAGAGGGAAGGGCACATTAAAGGGGCATTCCCACAATTCGCTTTTTGTTTGGTGAACTTCATTTTAATGTTTCAGTCTTCATTTACAAGCTATTTGCAACAGGAATTATGTCATTAAAACTTACTATTTATTGTCATTTATTGTGATGTTTTTCTATTGCATTATTGCAATATTTGTAACCTGGGTTACATGTGACCCTGTGAGTTCCTAAAATGCTGTATAATCCATGATAATAGTTCACTGTCTGTTACTCATTCACCTGAGGTATATCCTCACTGCAAGGTTTAATAAGTTTAATTCTAATAGAGCTAATTAGGAAATGTTCCTTAAGTTAATCTATTCTTTATCTGTTTGTAATGTTAATGTTATGATATGATGGTCACTCAAACACACTGATTCAACTACTGAATGATCTTTGAAATTGAACCTTTTTTATTTGTTTTATTCTCTGAAACATACTTTTAGTTGAAGAATGAAAGCCAGATGTGGTGAAATCAAGCAGCCTTTTTATTCAGTAACAGTGGACAGCAGCAGAGAAAGGAACACCAAGTTGACCCACAGATCTGAGGCAATAACAGTGTTATTTATTCATGAACGCCACAGCCCGCTGGAATGGTAATAATCTATAGACATACAGACATACTGCTTTAATGACGCAGCAGGAAGTCATTAAGGGTACCAGCTAAGTTCAGAGTGATGTCTGACTGAGGTGCAGACCTGAGGAAGATGTCGGGATAATCTTGGAGCATGTTAGGTAGGAAAGCAGAGGCTCATTAACTCTAACTGGCTGCAGACAGCAGGGTTTAACTCACTGCTCTGGTTTCAGTGAAGATGCAAATATTTCCTGCTCGTTCTGAATCTGCTGACGGAAGATGTCGTGAGCCTTCTTCTTGTCCTCTTCTTCGGTCAGACGCTTGTTGAGCAGCTCCCTGAATTTGTCTGGGCGGAATTTCATGTTGCTCATCTTCCAGGTGAGGTATGGATTGGAGCAGGTCTCCATGAGTTGATTGCCCAGATAATTCCACAGCCGCACGCCAGGAAGGACAGCCACGGCGAAGAAAATGGGCTCCATGTTGTTCATGATGTCTTCATAATCAGACATGTACTTCTTCATGGTGGGGGTGGGGGTGATGTTCAACACGATCTCTGGCTGTAACGGGGAGGGGGGGGCAAATCAAACACATGAATGTGATTCGTTCTCTTTGCTTTGTATTGTAAAGTATTTGGAACCAAGCATGCTCTGAGATTGACTTCAAAACTCTGAAAACAGGCTCTGTGACAGCTGACTGAAATACTGAAAGCTTATTGGTGGGAGTCCTGATGGTTTCTTACCTTGATGTTGAACTCCATCAGCATGCTGTCAGCGTACTTCTTGAAGCTCTTATATCTGTCCTCCATGAACTGACGGATCTCCTCGTCCTGCACCGTCTCACTCATCTTCTTCAACATGTCTGTGACCTTCACCACGTAGATGATGTCCTGGATGAAGAATGTGACGTAGCTGTCGGCCGGCAGGTCTCCGAGCTGCATGTGCTGTAGATATGGTGTCTTCAGCGTGGACTCGGCCACGTCCAGATTCTTGATCCACAGTTCTTCATAGAAGTCAGTGTCATTCTCTGAGGATGAACAACAACATCATCGTGAGCCAAAACTCACATAAATGTATAAATTCTGAAGTATTGGTGCATATTTGAAAAGTTTATTATCCTTCCTGTAAACATGGAAATAGATATAATTTTATGTCCACTGCACATCATCACAACCTGTACTCTTATTCCCAGAAACTGAACTCTGACCTTTGTAAGACTGTGATTTTTATTATTTTGTAATTTTATTATTTTGTTTTTCAGGGATGAGAAATTTTACCTTATGTAGCCACTTTTACTATGTTATATTCAGCTTTTTATTTTAAATTCATTATTGTGATTATTTTTATACTATAGTCACATTTGACCTCATCAATTTTATTATATTTCATTTAGATTTTGAA